>VDFB02186418.1:0-24530 GCA_007258455.2 Sequoia sempervirens
AGAATGACATAATGTTCATGCCCCCAATATTCAAATTTCATTTTATGAGGTTTAGAAATAACCAAAATGATAAAAACTACAATTTCGAGAAAAAATTATGGGTAACAAGAGAAATAAGTTTGTTTTGATAAATGAAGTAACTATGACAGGTGTAGTTCATGAAGAGATGAGTTCAAAATTGAGGGACCTCAAATTCAACAAGTGACAATGGTTTTGAATTGGAAAAGTAAAATACATGATAGATTTTGAAATAATTTGATATGGAGTGTGTTTTCCCTACCTCAAAATGCATATATAGATTATTTGAGGGAATTTATATAGAGTTTCTAGCAACAATGTGTTATTAGTTATGTAGTAGAGATCCTTTTATCATTTGGATGTTTTATAATCATAAATGAGCTAGAGGCCCATTTTTAAAACTTATATTCTAATTTTGTTAACATTTTTGAGCTACCTCAAACTTTGTTAGCATTTTAGAAAGTTTTGAAACTCTAAGAAATGTTGACACCTTTTTTGCTTAGTTATGAATTTTTCCCTTTTTAATTGAAGATGATTAAAAGGGTAAAAGATCAAAATACAAAGATAAATATGACAATGAACATTTACATTTCCTTTTACCTTTCTCACCTCAAGGATTGAGCTAAATTAGATGCACCCATGTCTACTTGATGTGATCCTTTTGATATGGTATTTGGATGGAATGTGGTTGTTTATACTAGTAGCATGATGTTGTGATTGACGATTAATATCTAAGAAAATAACAACATAATGATATGATGAAGGTCCCTTTTCAAAATGAGAGAAAATGCTTCAATTTATAGATTATTGATGGGGGCAATCAATGGTAAAGATGCATTGACTAAATGGAGGGTCAAGATTGAATGGGATGATGGAGGTTTAGCCTTGTGACAAGTGTCACAAGAGGAAAGGAGGTGTAAGAGCAAGGTATTATCACACATGTGTGAGCAAACATTGGGAAGAACATGAAAGAGACATGTCTATGACATATGTAAGAGGTAAAGTGACATGTATATAACATGTGTAAGAGGTAGGATGGGTTGAGAAAGGACATGCATATGGCATGTGTAAGGGATAGGGTGGCTTCACATGTGTGAGGTATATGCTTACACATGTGTGAGCATAGGATGTTGAACAAGACAACTAAGAGGGGGTGAATTAGTTGTAACAATTAAGCCTTTAAAACTTTCACCGAAAATTAGATCAATCACAAATCCTTTACTCTATTATTATGATTAATGATTAAGTGCAAAAGCTTAAACTGAAAAATATCACACACACACCATAACACCAGATTTATGTGGAAAACCCAATAAGGGAAAAAACATGATGAGGATTAGCTCACAATATAGAGAATATTAAAACTGAATACAAAGGATCACTACCAAAATAGGACTTACTATCTAGATCAGGACTGATTTTCCAACAAGGGTTAACAACTTGGCGGTCTCATTGCCACACAGATACAAAGAAGATAGAAGAGATTCGTTACAGAGAGAAAATGGTCTTAATGCAACAGAGCTTTCCACCACAACTTGCTCAAAAACTTGCAGACATGCATGAATGATAGAGTACACCTTCAACTCACTGCATCTGAAAACTCAACACTTAGATTTCACACTGATCTGCACAACTCATATTACATACACACTGATTCGAATCTCTCTTGCATCTATCTTACTCTATTTCTTTGCACTATCTCTCACCAATGTCTAATCATGTATTTATATCATCTTCAACTTTGAAACATATCCAAAGTCAGCCATATACCATTTACAAATTCAAATTAGGTCGACACCAAAACATTCTAGGGTGGAATTAGAATGAGGGCGACCCAAACACACACTTCAACATGCTTCGATAAATTTTGAAATTAGTGCTAAAAACAAGGTTGGCCAAACTAGTGTAAAACACATAGATCAATTAAGCACACACAACCCTAGCATGATCCAATCCTTCTAGATAAAAAAAATAAATTCAATACAATCACATTAGACTATCTCCAGAGCCATAAGACATAAGACTCAAACAAGAAGAAATCCAGAGCAACTACATTTCTCCTGGACCTCAGCCAGATACATAGAAGAACATAGTTCACAATTGGTGAACATAACTCACACTGTACAATGATCCAAAAGCCCAAAATATGGATATAGCAACTTCCGATAGCCATGTTCAACATATCTGAACTACACAAACATAGGAGCAAATTCCAGAGCAAACACTAAATATCTGTAGCCTTTCTTCATTATAATTTTCTCTATATCCTCGACATATACAACCAATAACCTATATCCATGACACTAATAACAATGAAAACTAGTTGAGAACTAGTTAACCAGTTGAAATCAATGACAAAACTTCCATACATGCAACAATCTCCCCCTTTGTCATTGATGGCAACACATGATGTGAAAAACCATCAAAGACAACACAAAAATTCTGAACACACTTCCTCATGATTTTGATTTCTCCCCCTTAGTAGATATTCTCTTTTCGCATCTTTCTCTCCCTCCTTGACATCAATGGCAAAGGAAAAAGATATTTTACATTGATTTCCCCTTTGACATTAAGAACAAAATAATCTTTCAATGACAACACATGACATGACACTACCTACTCCCCTTGAGAGGTAGCCACCAAAACATCAGTCCAGAAGAAAGATAGATCCATAGATCCATAGGACTGATGCATCTCCATATGCATCTAGTTCAAGAAAGGAGGGGAAATGACCCCTAACTTCTCCTGAAGGTAATGAAAAGTATCAATAGGAAGAGCCTTCATGAATATATTAGCAACCTGATCCTTCGTCGGTACATACTCAAGCTTTAATTCATTCTCCATAACCTTTTGTCTCAAAAAGTGATACCTGATAGATATATGCTTTGTCCTTGAGTGCATCACTAGATTCTTTGAAATGTTAATTGTACTTGTATTATCATAGAAGATAGAAATAAGATCATCATATATTACTCTGATATCTTTCAATGTATGTTTCATCCACAAAACTTGTGTACAACAAGATGCAGTAGCAATATATTTAGCTTCAACAATAGAGAAGGAAATTGAATCTTGCTTTTTACTCAGCCAGGCCACCAATCTGCAACCCAGAAAGAATGCACCACCACTTGCACTTTTTCTGTCATCTACACAACTAGCCCAATCTGCATCAATATAAGCACTTAGTGTAAAATCAGAATCCTTAGGATACCATAAGCCATAATCTAGAGTGTCATTCAAATATCTGAATACTCTCTTAACAACAACATGGGTTTCGTTAGGGTCTTCTTGAAATCTAGCCACAAGACAAACTACATGCATGATATCCAGTCTAGTAATAGTCAAATACAAAAGTCCACCAATCATAGATCTGTATTTTCTCTAATCAATCTTAGGTGAATCATCATCTTTACTCAATTTGCAACCAATCACTATAGGAGTGCATACCAGTTTGGAACCATCCATCCCAAACTTATTTGACAATTCTCTTACATATTTTGACTATGAAATAAAGATCTCTTTCTCTGTTTGATTAATTTGTAGCCCAAGAAAGAAATTCATCTCTCCAAACATAGATATCTCAAATTATTTTTGCATTTCTTCAACAAACATCTTGCACATAGTTTCATTTCCTCTAAAGATAATGTCATCAACATATACAAATACTATCAAGATCTTGTCATTTTCAATTTTAAAATACAGATTACTATCTGTCATACCTTTGTTGAAACCTTGCTGAAACAAATATTTGTCTAACCTTGCATACCAAGCTCTAGGAGCTTGCTTCAATCCATACAGAGTCTTCTTTAATCTACAAACCATATCTGGTTGATCTGAAAAGTGAAATCCTTTTGGTTGTTCCATGTAGACCTCTTCTTCTAACTCGCCATTCAAAAATGTAGACTTAACATCCATCTGATAAACCTTGAAATCTTTATGAACAAAAAATGCTAATTTTTTTTTGATAGCTTCCATTCTTTCCACTGGAGCAAAGTCTCTTGAAAATATATGCCTTCTACTTGTGAGTAACCCTTACACACAAGCCTTGCTTTATTTCTAACTACTTCACCATTCTCATTCAACTTGTTTCTCAATACCCATTTTGATCCAATTATTTTTTTATCTATCGATCTAGGGACCAGTTCCCAAGTTTGATTCTTCTCAATCTGCATAAGTTCTTCTTTCATAGCTTCCATCCAATGCTCATCTTTGTATGCTTCACTTACTATCTTCAGTTCAATCTCAGAAAGTAAACACATATTTATCTCACTAGTAGCAACAACTCTGCTTCTTTTCAATACTCCTTTCCTCTTGTCTCAAATGATTTAATTTTTTGAATAATTTTTCTACACATATTTAGGTATCTTACGGGACACCACCAAAGCTTTTTCTTCTTCTTCATTTTTCTTTTCCTGTTCTCCCACAATTTTTTCAACCCTTATGTAATCGAGTTCATCAGATACATATCCATCAACTTCAATTGAATTTTCCATAGCTTCATCAACCTTGACATTTGTGCTTTCTACAATATTTCTCATTCTTTTATTGAAACATTTGTAAGCTTTGCTCTTAGTAGAATATCCAAGAAAAATACCTTCATCACTTCTAGCATCAAACTTCCCTAAATTTTCTTCATCCTGTTTGATATTGCATTTGCTTCTGAATACCCTAAAATACTTAACAGTAGGAATTCTTCCACACCATAGCTCATAGGGGGTCTTAGTACTATTAGCTCTTTCTTAAACTTGATTGAACACATAAACAGCAATGTGAATCGCTTCTCTCCAATAGACTTTCGATCAACCAAATTCAGTAATAATTGATCTAGTAGCTTCTTGAATTGTTTTGTTTATCCTTTCAACAACTTCATTATGCTGAGGAGTTCTAGGAGTAGATAACTGCCTTTTTATTCCATGAATTTCACAAAACATATTAAACTCATAGGAGGTGAATTCACCTGCTCTTTCAGACATTAAGCATTTTATTCTCAAATTTACTTCATTCTCTACCATAGCTTTGAATGTCTTGAATCTATCTAATGCATCAAAATTCTCTTTAAGAAAAGTAACCCATGTATACCTAGAGTAATCATCAATCAAAAGCATAAAGTACATTTCACCTTGTAGAATTTTGACTCTTGTAGGACCACAAAGATCTATATGAATCAAATCTAGTTGTTTGGTAGTAGATTGTTCCTTTGATCTAAAGTTGTTTCTTGCTTGCTTTCCAAACTAAAAATTCTTGCAAATAGCATTAGCAGGCTTTGTGATCCTTGGTAAGTCTCTCACGGCTTGTACTACATTGATCCTCACTAGGTTATCAAAATTTATATGACACATTCTTTGATGCCATAACCAAGTGTCATTATTTTGATTCATAAAGCAACGTCCATCAACACCCTTAAGTTGATATATATTTCCTTCAGACTTCTTTCCTACACCAATCATGGTTTCAAATCCTTTCCTGATTTCACATCTCTCATCCTCAAATACAAGATTATATCCTTTACTACACATCTATCCAACACTCAAGAGATTATGCCTTAAGCCCTTAACATAGTAGACATTGTTAGTATTATGCTTGCCATCAAAACTTACTGAACCTATCCCACAAATTTTAGCACCAGTATCATCTCCAAACATAACTAAGCCTCCATCATATTTTTCAAGTTTAAAAAACTTACTTTTTTCACTAGTCATGTGATGTGAACAACCACTATCAACAACCTAGTAATTCTTTTCTTGTTTAGCATGTAGGGCAGAGATCACAGTATTTTCATCTTTCTTCGAAGGACATTCCTTCACCCGTCTTTCAAATTTAGCAGAAGTAGGATTATCTTTTATAGCCAAGAACAAGAATTCATTGGCATAAATATTTCCATAATGAGATTCTTCATAAAAAATACTAGCATCCTCATTCACATAATATGCTCTATTGATCTTCTTACCTTTGTTTTCCTTAATAAATATTTTTTCGTTCTTCTTAGCTCTTTCTAGACATCTTGAAGCATAATGACCTATTCCTCCATAACTAAAGCATTTAAAGGGTAACTTACCTTCATAATTATCATAGCCTTTCTTAATCCTTCTCACAAAGTTAACTTCTACTTCATCAAAGTTTTCTTCATTTGGATCTTCAACTCTTGTAGTCTTGAAAGTAGTTTCTGATTTGGATCCATTTCTCAAATTTGGTTTTCTCATCTCATAAGATGTTAGAGTTCCCAATAACTGATCTTTAGTATGTCTTGTAATCTATATATTCTTTAATAATAGATGCCTTTTCACTGTATGCATCGAGAAGAGTTCTAAGAATCTTCTTCACAATCCTGGATTCATCTACTATAGCACCAAGTCCTTGCATTCCACCTACTAGCTCATCCACTATCTATACATAGGATTTAATGTTCTCATCTTCAGATATATGCAGAACCTCAAACTGTGCCTCCAAATTCTACAACTTTGCTTCTTTGACCTTTTCATCTCCTTCATGCATCTTTTCTAAAGCATCCCATACTTCATTAGTAGTCTTCAGATTTTGAACTTTAATCAACTCAGAATGTGAAAGACTATTCTTCAAAATGAACTTGGCATTATTGTTTGCTTCATGCACCTTGATTTCATCAGTTGTACTCAAACCATTAGCAAGAGGAGTGTAAGTAGTCTTATAAGCTTTCTCAACATCATATCCACAGTATTCCAAATATCCTTCCATCTGTATTTTCTAGATAGCATAATTAGTTCCATCGAACCTTTGACACTCAAAAGTGATCTTGCTCACCATCCCAGACCTTCCTTAAGCGGTTAAGCTCTTCTCCAAGGAACCAAGCTCTAATACCAATTATTGAACCAGACAACTGAGAGGGGGGTGAATTAGTTGTAATAATTCAGCCTTTCAAACTTTCATTGAAAATCAAATCAATCACAAATCCTTTACTCTGTTATTATGATTAATCATTAAGTGCAAAAGGAGAAACTGAAAAAAATCACACACACACACCATAACACCAGATTTACATGAAAAAACTAATAAGGGAAAAACCACAGTGAGAATTAGCTCACAATATAGAGAATATCAAAACCGAATACAAAGGCTCACTGCCAAAACAAGACTTGTTGTCTAAATCAGGATTCACTGTCCAACAAGGGTTAACCACCTGGAGGGCTCATTGCCACATAGATATAAAGAAGATAGAAGAGATTCATTATAGAGATAAAATAGTCTCAAAGCAACAGATATTTCCACAACTCACTCAACAACTTGCATACATGCATGAATGATAGAGTAAACCTTCAGCTCACTACATCCAAAAAATCAGCAATTAGATTTTGCACTGATCTGCACAACTTGTATTACATACACACTGAGTCGCATATGTCTTGCATCTATCTTGCTCTATTTCTTTGCACTATCTCTCACCAATATCTCATCCTATATTTATATCATCTTCAACTTTGAAACATATCTAAAGTCGGCCATATACCACTTACAAATTCAAATTAGGTCAGCACCAAAACATTCTAGGGTGGAATTAGAATTAGGGCGACCCAAACACACGCCTCAACATGCTTCCATAAGTTTTGAAAGTAGTGCTAAACAAAAGGTCGGCCAAACCAGTATAAAACACATAGAGCAATTAAGCACACACAACCTTGGCATGATCCAGTCCTTCCAAATAACAAAACTAACTTCAATACGATCATATCAAACTATCTTCAGAACCATAAGATATAAGACTTGAACAAGAAGAAATCCATAGCAACTACATTTCTCCCAAACCTTAGCCAGATACACAGAAGAACACGGTTCATAACTGGTGAACATAACTCGCACTGTGCAATGATCCAGAAGCCCAAAATCTGGATATAGCAACTTCCAATAGCCATGATCAACATATCTGAACCACATGAACATAGGAGAAAACCATGGAGCAAAAACCAAAGCAAACACTGAATACCTATAGCCTTTCTTCATTACAATTTTCTTAATATCCTTGACATATATAGCCAATAACCTGCATCCATGACACTAATGGCAATAGCAACTAGTTGAGAACCAGTTAACCATTTGACATCAATGACAACACTTCCATACTTGCAACATAGGATAGGTAGGTTAGGACACTTGACACATGATGCTAAGTTTAGATCCTAATCCATGCAGATGGATTCAAGGGCTAAGATTGATGGTGGGGTGGAATTAAACAATAAGAAAATAGTAATGAAGGTTAATTAGCATAAATAAATTAATTAAGAAGACATTAATTAATTTATTTAGTTGGAAGATTTGGGGGTTAAGGTTAGATTTAATTAAATAAAAATAAATTTATTCAATTAAGGGTGAGATAAGGATGAATTAAATAAATAAATATTATTTATTAAATTAATAGATGGAATGGGGTAAATTCAAGTGTGGTAGAGTATGGATATATTTAGATGTCTATATTTTTCCCCTCTTTGATATAGTGTCACAAATGTAAGGAGTGAAATTGTATCAAATAAGAATAAAATATAATAGATAGAAAGGGATGAGGACTAGTGGCATGATGCCCCAGTTAGTGGTAAGATGAGGAAGGATGATAAGGAGTTTGTGGTATGCCCCCTCAAGAGGATAGGTGGGTTTAAAGAACACAGGTATGCTCTCAAAATAGAGAGGACTAGAGGACGATGGATAGAAAGATGATGGAATTGAGATATATGAATAGAGAGAAATGATGGATACGAATCATGTTGTAGTAGTATTGTAACATGCAAAATTCCTAACTCTCATCACACATCCTTGATCTTACATTTTGGTAGCATTTCATCATTATTCATCATTATCATTACATTTTCATTATTTTCATCCCTTTCATCACTAATTCCCCTTTTAACATCATTTTTCATTAATTATCCTAATTTTCTCTATTAATAAAATAATTTTGAATTATTTAATTAATTCATTATTTTTCACTAATTTCCCTTCATCACCTCTAATTGAATAATTTTTAATTATTTAATTAGCCAGATCTAACTTTCTTCTAATGTCTCATAATTAAATAATGTTGAATTATTTAATTATCTAATCTTCCCTTCCACTTGCATGGTATATTCTTTCTTGAAATGGAATATCTTAATCCTCCATAATTAAATAATCTTAAATTATTTAATTAATCTAATTTCCTCTCAAAGGCATATTCTCATGGATTCTTTTTCAAAATATCCCAACCAACTCAACCTTCTCATTCATCCTTGTAAATGTAATCAAATCTTCTATCAAAATGAGAGACTAAGGGTTCTAAGGAGATTCTAAGTTTCCAGAATTCTACTAAAATTCTAAGACAGATTTTCGATTTCCAGATTTATACTGAATGTGCTGATTGCAGAACATTAATGATTTCGATGTCTGCATATCAATGAAAGAACAAAGTTAAATACCTTTTGGAGACTCACATCTAAGGGATGCGTCTCATGAGAGGACGTGTCTCCACAAGTGGAGACACGTCCGCTCATGGGACGTGTCCCTTTGAGCGCGTGAGTTTCAAAGAAAACCGACTAACACTCGGTTAACAAGATTAATATAAATAAGCCTTCAAACATGACAGATATTTATATGAGTCTAGTCAATGCAGAATTTGAACACCATTTGTTATATCGAATTTAAGCATGCATATAAATTCGATTTTATTTATTTTCCAGAAATATATATTTAAGGATTAAATTCGATCACATATAAATGATGATGATGCTATTTAGCAATCATCATTTATATCTAACCGAAGCTATATCCCATTAACAATCCTCAACCCTTCATTTTCTTGATCTAATCTTCACCCTTCATTTCAAAATATCTTAACCAATTTGCTAAAATTGTGGAGATATTTTGAGTTCAAATTAATCTCGATCCTTCATTCTCCTTCATCTAATCTCATCCATTGATCTCAAGATCAATTCTCCACTGTTGATTTAAATTTTAAAAATCTATAAATAACTCTCTTCCCTTCATTATCATACACCTAGAATCATTTGAGCTAATTTATTTTCATTGATGAGCATTTGATCATTGAGCATTTGAGAAATTTCATTCATCATGTCTAGGTCATTTGAAGCTTTTGTAATGATGGGAGCTAGTAATTGAGAAATCCAGCACACCATCAACCATTCAAAATGGAATGCTAGGTTTGCACATTTTTTATTTTAAGTTTTTGAATTGGGTTTTCATTGTAATTACTGATTTCTAACTTGTTTTACATTCAATTTCATTTATAAGTGGGATTTGGTCATTTTCTTGATATGGGTATTATGAATTATAACCCTAGTTAAATAGTTCATGCTTCATTTCTTTCCACTAACCCCATTTCATATTTTTTCATGCCTGGTGGGGCCCATGCCATCCTTAATCTAATTTTTTTTGTCAAGTTTTGATGATTTGCATGTTATAGTGCTACTTTTGTTGTTACAAAAATGTGTCTAACATTCACGGATTGTTGCTTTTGATAGGATTTCCATGTTTGACATCAACATATTTGCACGTTTAAGGTTTTTTAAGTTTTTTCTCTCTGTATTTTTAGGATTTTTTGACAGATTGGTGCCTCTACTACATATTGCCACATTTGATAGGGTTACAAAGTTGTATTTATCTATTTTGTTGCCTTTGATACACATCGTCATGTTTGCAAGGGGTTATAGTGTCGTTCAAGGTAATTGTGTTTGGTTATCTTTTGTCACATTTTTTGTTTGTACTTTTGTTGTTCTAAGTTCTACAATCTTTCAATTTGACCTAACCCTAACCCTAGCATGTTTTGTTTGTTGTCTATGTTTTCTGATCTGTCATGTTTGTGCAACATTCATTGGGAGAAGATAACTTGTGAAACTACTAAATCATTTGTGGTGTAGGGTTTTGATCGATCCAAGGAAAATAATTCAAACTACTAACACATTTGTTTCAAGTTTCCTTTTCAAAGAAGATAATCATTCAAACTTGCTACTTTTGATTGTTAAATTAGATCACATTTCAAGTTGGTGCTCTAAAATTAACTTGTGTGTCATGTCTAGTAGGCTAGAGTGTACATATCCTCTCCCCTTGCACTTCATGCAATCTTGGGTGACAAGAAATACCTCTAGTTTGTATTTCTTTATTTTCACCAAAGGATTTCTCTATGTATCCTCTCCTCTTATGCCACATGCGAGTTTGGGTGATGAGAAATAGTAACATTAATCCTTCATTTATTGTTAGGATCCTTTCCTAGGGATTTCATCACCTAGGGTTTGACCTCAAGCATATTTTTTTTGGTGAGCTATATAAAGGGGTGAGAGAAATAGCTATAGCTCAATCCATTCATGACATATTAGGTGTTCCTATGTGGTCCCGGGTGATTCTAGACACAAGGAGTTGAGATTTTGATCTTGTGCTTATACATGTGTTGGTGTTTACAGAGTACCTCCACTATGGGCCCTTTTTATTTAGAAGCCTAAGACCTTTTGGTCATCAATCTACAGTGGTGCAACGTGAGAGCATCGTCATGTGAAGTTACTTACCTCGTACTATCCTTGGTTGAGGTGATAAAGTGTCTTGCTAGGAATTATTCCTTTCAAAGCAAGGGGTTTCAAGGTGGTACATGACCTTGGAATACCCTAGTCACCCACTCCTTGGATTTGTATTAACATGCAAGTGTGGTGGGACCACTATGGGGACTTTCGCCCTTTATTACTATCTAGGTCATACTTATTTGAAGTGTTTTCAATTGAGCTATACTAGCAAGCTTTATGGAAGAAAGCTTGTAAAATATCTTATCACCTTGGGTCAATCGTGCCTTTTATGTCTGATGTTTGTATCACTTATTGTCAAAAACATAACTTATACTTTTACATATCAAACTTTCAAAAACCTTCATTGATCATTGAGACTATCACAGAAACCTATGTTTTCCTATCATAGTCTATTGCTTCTGCACATCTTTTCATGTTTTCTTTCATATTGCCACATTTGTGTCAGTATATTAGTGCTTCGATCTAGTATATTTTTTTATTTTGTAAACTAGTCTGCATTTAGTTTCCCTTTATTTTTCCAATCATAATCTGTAGATTATCACTTTTGCACATATCACTACTTTTTCCTTGTATATCAACGCTTTTGCCTATTTTTTCATGTTTTCCTTAGCTGTTAATCTGCATAATGTTGCTTTTGAACACTTTTTTGCATTTGACTATCATCATATTGTCGCTTTTGTCTACATACTACCACATTTTTCTGCTCTTTGTTGCATTTGTTTGGGGTAGTGTGTTGTGTTTGTCTAGATTATTGTGTTTGGCTATGAAATTGTTCTCAGACCTACAAATTTCCAAAACATAAAATTATCATAACCTTTCATCCTAAAAATGGAAACATCTATCATAGTAGACCTTATAGTCCTGCACAATCTTTGTCATCCTCACACGTCAAAACTATCCTTTCAGCTTGGTTTTCCTAAGAAATGTCATTATAGCCTTTTGGAAAAACATCAACCTTATTAGGCATCCTTAGATATTAGTAACCTCAATCAAAATCACTCTTATCAGACCATCCTCAACATCCTTTTTTCAAAACATCAAATCAACCTTTTCACATCAACCAATCATCTTACTACTAACTTTTGATCACATCCATCCTCATCTTGTGGGCTTGTTAACTTAGTGGAACTATCTCCCCTTTAGGTTTACAAATTATTATCATCTCCCCTTGCTTGTACTCATTAGTCTAGTCCAAGTAAAGGGCATCAATCCAAATTTTTTCCCCAACATCTTGAGATCTAGTAGAATCCAATCAACTTTGTCATTATCCTTTTGTCTAAAGGTTAACCTATCCAATCTACTCAACTTGAACATTATCCTTTTTTGTCCAAAATACTTAGAAACATATCCTTGAAACCATATCATCACAACAACATACAAGTTATCTCACTCATTCATTTGTCTAATCCTGAAATCAACAAAAATATGCCAATGCCAATCTATTATCCAAATCCATTTCCATTCTATTCACCCATGGATTCATCATATCCTACTAGCTGCAACAACATAGAAACTTTGGGTGTCCCTAATCAAGAATTTAGAATGCTTTGTTGCACGCCAAATTTTAATCAATGCCAAATATCATAAATCTATCAACCAAACAATCAAAACATGAATTTATTAATAAACATATCCCAACCCAACAATACCACCAAACGTGAGTACACTCCTTTAGGAGAGCCAATCGACTTTATGTTAAATAATTTAGTTCAATCTAATTTCATCAATCTTCCAAAGTCACAAGGTGATTATGAACCTCAAATCAAACCCTCCTGGTACAATGACAATGTTTATTATGAATACTATAGAACAAAAGGTCATGAAATGTTAGCTTGCATAAAACTCAAGAACCTCATACAAGACCTCATTGATCAAGGAGAAATAACTATTGAGGATAACCTTTGAGATTCATCCATAAATAATCACATTGATGATGCCTCTACCTCACCCAATGAAAATGTTGACATACATCAAGAATCTTTTCCAAAGCGTGATCAACATCCTTCACCAATGTCTAGCAATAACCCATTTCAAGATATATTAACCTCATTTGACCTTATGGTTGCAAATATTGAAGAGATCCTTAATCCAAAACTTGATCCAAATCCAATTGATGGTCAAGAGACCCTTAATCCAATACTCATACCTAATGAAGAAAATCTAAGACAAGAGTTATTACTTGCATGTCCGCATTCTAAAGACATCCAAGAGCCCTCTATAAGTGATCCATTATTTGAACTCAGTCTATATCCAAAGCATAAAAAAGATAACTCTAAAATAATTCAAGATCAAGAAGCCATATCTCCTAAATACCATCATGTTCTAATGAGTATTTTCCCATCTAGCAATGAAGATAAATCCGAACTGAGTCAAGCTCAAGAATCCATATCACTGAAATACCACAATGAATTAATAAGTATCTCCCAAGCATTATGGTTTTCCAAAATAAGACCGTATCCATACACCAAAAATTTCTACATCTACCCATGAGACACTTCATTCCATAGGACACGTAGATGATCTTCCTCTAAAACAAGAATCTCCCACTCTCAACATCCTTCTAGATGATCAAGCTATAACAAAATCCATGAAATTTTATAGTGGCATTTCAAAAAGTGATCTTGAAGAAGAGTTTTACACAAATTTTGAATAAAATTCTTGGAAGAACAATTAGAATCTAATGCTTCCACTACTACCTTTGAAGATTCCAGTAGTGCAAAGAAGGACTATAATCTTGTTTCCAAGACAAATCATATTTGGTTTCAGTATGGTAGTAGATGCAGTATCAAAAACAAAAGATTAAATCTACATAAATAGGGTACTCAAGCACCCGTACAAATAGTCAACAATCCTAAGCATCAAGGTATCCGTTATTCAACAATCAAAGAATCTAATCATGTCAGTAATACCTCCATAATAGTAGGGGAAAATTTATCTAATGCAAACATCAATATGGGAGTCTTGAAGGGTCCTTATGATGAAACTACTACTATCACTTCAACCATCCATGTCATGAATCTTCGTCCTTGCATCTTTCCGCCCTTTAATTGGGACCAACAAGAAGGGAAAAATCTTGAAAAAGGAAAAGAGCATGTTGTTGAAGCTGATGAATCAAAAAATCAAAATGTACACATAAAATTAAAGTGGATCGCAAAGCAAAATAAAGAAAATAATCTCCATCAAACTCCATTAGTCAAAGAAACTATGGGGAAAAATAAAAAAGGGAGTTCCATTCATAAAAAATGTCCACCAATGCAAAAGAAAGCTTCAACAATGACATACAAAGTATATGAAAAAGTTGGTCCTAAATCTAATCAAAATTCCATATCCACCCTTCAATGTTCATCATCCCAAGTTTGGAGAATCAAAGATTCGCTATCCAAACTATCAACTGATCCATCCTCATCTTATATCCCTCATCAAAATCCACCATCCACCTCAAAACCAAGAATACCCAACTCTCACATTAACCATGTCTTGACAAAAAATCTTTATCATAAGGACTCTAAGGGCACTCTATCATGATGTGTGCATTTAGATAAAGTTAACTCTAATATCGATGAAGACAAAAATATTCAGGAGTTATATTCCAATACTTGCATCTTGGAAAAACAACTCCTTCAAGTAGGAGATAATTGGCATAACATTCAACAAAAGTATCCACATCAACACCATCAGATGGTTCTACATAATCAATAACCAAATCAAATAAAAGAAACAAAAAAAAATCAAGAAAACAGTAAAGAGAAAAATTGCCTTCTAGTGAAAACCACTTTGGTGGTGCTTTCGGCAAGTACCTTGACAAAAAAATGGCAAATAAGCATCATGTGTAGAATTGAGCATCTATGTGCACCATTCCAGGTGGAAGTCTCTTATCTCATTCTTAATAAATCCAACACCTCATCCATAGTGAATATATGATCCATTCAATCCACTTTCATCTATCTTCCACATCCATCTTGATCTTGACAAAGATTAGGGGTATAATTCAAACTTGCTTTTTGGTAAAATCTTGACATGGTAATTTTCTATTGGTCATATCTTGTCTCATGTATTGTCCAAGCGATCTAGCACTACTTCCCAACAATCTACCATTATCCTAACAAACATTCTCTATCATCATGTTAAGGGATAGTCCTTGGCATCCTTTGCATATCTATCTATCCATCTATCCATGTATCCACTTATAAGCATTTCATATATTGCTAGCCACTAAGGGAAAATAATTACATCTTGCTTTAGAATAAATCTTGATCTGTCTTCTAGTTCATGGTGGGATTTAAATTCTTTTTAAAATATTTCAAAAAGCCAAAAAAAATCATAAGGAAACATCCAAAATCACAAGCACATGGCACATTGGATGAATAGGACATTCCCTATTAGCTATATATTTTATCAAACATCGATCCAAACAATTTATATCAATTGTATCTAGCTTACACTTCAACATCATATCAAAACATTCAAAAAAATTTGTTCCTATCTTGGCTAAAAATCTTGATCCATCTTATCTAGTCAATCTATCATCATCTCAGGATGTATCCTTCCCAATCCACATGTTGTTCTTATCTTGACAACACTATCCATGCGTTGTTGTGTATCCTTGACAATATTATCATTATTGGTAATTAATCAATCAAATCAATCAATTTTTAGCTTGGCTATCAATAGGATCCCAAAAGATCACTGATATTGCTACATCCATATCTATTCATCAAAATCATGTGAAAACTTCAAAAAACTCAAAAACACCCAAATATCCTTAAAAATTATGGACATCCAGATAGCTTTGAAAATCCAAAACATCTAGATATCTTTGAAAATCCAAAACCATCAATATATCCTTGAAAAAACCAAAAACATCCAAATATCCTTGAAATTCAAAAAACATCCAAATATAACCTTGAAAATCCAAAAACATCCAGATATTCTTGAAAACCTAAAAGCACTCATAAAATGTTAAAAAAACCTTAAAAAAATTATTAGCCATCCAAGTATGAGTTAATCCTGGTCCAAATAATCAAACTACGAATCCTCTGTGCAATTACATAAGCAAGGTCATCATCGATGAGCCTTCAAGGAATTAGGTCAGTCCCCTAGGTCTTGTTCTCTTGGTTTAAATATCTTCAAAAATCTCAAAATAAACTCAAAAACTTCAAAATATCAAAAGCAACCTCAAATAACCTTCAAAAGCACAAAAACATTCAATTTTTTTTGAAAATACCATCTTTTTCATCGCCTATCCATAAAAAATTAATCATCCATAATAAAGTTATTTTCATCTTCACTCTTTGACAAAGTAATCAAAGCAAACATAGCAGCCATCAAAATCTAGAACATTCAAGCAAAAATCATAAAGACTTGATCATTATCAGATAAAATGCCTAAATATCAATTGCCTATCAATAATAATCATCATTACCATCAACATCCTAGCATGTTACTTAGCAAATATATCATTCTTGCAATGGGCATCACCAATTGATAACATCTCTAAACTACAAACATCTTTGACAAGTGATATGGTAGCTTTGTTCATTTATTTTGGTATTTTCTATTGATTTATCTTATTGTCCTATTTCGATGACCTCTCGAGGATGTCTCTAAAAGGATTTAGAGAGGAAGGAATGGGGCATGGTCATTGATTTCATGTGTCGTGTTTGTTGGATATTCTGGTAATACGATTGTGCCTTGTGTGTGGAAATCATTTCAAGAAACATAAAGCAACCTTGAATGTTTGGTTATTTATACCTCTCTGTGCATTGGTCCAACATGTTCTAAACTTATAAACCATACACTCATAACAAGGTTTTTAGATGTTTGGTATGAACAAGAATGCTCTTGTTTTCAAATTCAAATTCCATGCAATAAATACAAAGTCGCCTTGGTTCTTCATACCTTGGTGCATCTTATTTATTTGCTACATTAGGAAAAGGATCAATATGATGAAATTACTTAGTTTTCCCTAAAAATAAAAAGCATACTTATCACATTTTCATACATCATCAATTATCATCATCACTATCATTCATTTCCACATTCATAACAAATGGATTTTCAACAATTGGATCAACATCATCTATTCTTCTATCATCTAATCTCTCTATCCACTCTTCCTACTAACATCAATCTCAATCATCCTACATCCATAACATCATTAGTATTTTTTTCATCCTACATCCACAAAATCATTAGCTATGCATCCATGACATCACATGTCATAACATATATCATTGGCATCATATCATATAGCATCCATGAATCATGCATATCATAGAAATATCAAAAATACAAAAAATAATCATATAAGCATATTATCATATCATTCACATCCTACATCAACAAATCATGCATCCATAATCATATCATATCATAATCAACATTCCAAATCATGAACATCATGCACAACATCAATAATAATCATGTACTTCATTAACCACATCAAAATATAAATTTCACGGTACATCATCCTCCATGAAATGTACGATACATCAAAAATAAATACATATGTACATGAGGCTCAAAAGGCCAATGTATGTATATACATCATAAACATTTCTACATGAAAATATACATCAAAATCTATAAAATTCCTATCCACTCATGTGCTCCTCTCCATTGGGAGGAGGCTAATATGGTGGAGGCCCCATGATAAGCTGATCCTACTATTGATCTTAGTGTCCTTGAGGCCTCTGTGTCTGTTGGCTATATGTAGGAGACCTGTGTGGTGGTAGAATATGTTTGTGTTTGTTGAGAGGGTTGACTAACCAAACCACCCTCTGATCTATTTGACCCTGTTGTAGTGGCACTCTTAACAGTGAACTTCAGTTGCCTCTGCTCTTGTAGGACAACTACCTCATATAATTTCTAGTAATATATAGTCTCTTTCATGAGGCACTATCTCTCACGTATATGAATTTCCATCATCACCATCGAGCCCTATGCAATCTCTAGCTATACTTTGTGGGCTCTCTTAGAATACTTCTCTACAACAACTGTGGTTACTTGGGCCTCTACAGCATGTTGGTGAGTGACCTCTGCATCCTTCTCTAATGTCCTTAGGTCCCTCTCACCTCTAGCCTAATATCACTCTATAGTCCTCTGATCATGCTATATAAGCACCTGATCCCTCTCTACAGTGCTTTGTATAAGTTGCACGATCACCTGATCTTGCTTTGTATGGTAACCATCCCCCTCTCTGCAAGCCTGATATTGCTCTAATAGTATGAGAGTTATTCTAACATCAACATCCTGATGATCGTCACCTCCTACCCTCTCATCTCAAGAAGATTCCTACATGGGAACTTGTTGCTCATCCCTTTGATCAAGTTATGATTGTTGTTATCATAGTTGTTGTTGTGGAAGTACCTATTGAGCTACGTGAGGCTCAACCTTCCTAACCTATGCCTCTGCTTTGTCTCATCTAGTGAGCTCTACCAACCTCTCCCTCTAGCTATTTCCTTTGGACACCAACTACCCTTGGCCCACTTGGAGGATGTGTGAATCATAATGGTCTTCCTTGTGTTTGTAATTCGCGGGTTATTTTTAGGATTAAATTCAATGAATTGAAAGCACAATAATAAAAACCCAAAGAGATATGAAGCACAATGAAAACTAAATAACGAAACGATTATACGAGATTCACAAAGCTTCCATGAATCACCTCCATAGCACCTTATAATTTACAGCGTATGATTGATGCCCTCAGATCGAGTGTGTGAGCATTGTGACTATGCCATTGTCCTATGCAAGTTTTGAAGGATTTAAGTAAGATTATGCCTATGCCTATGACAAATGATAAATGATGATAAATGACTATAATGCCTATAATAACGAAGTGGTCCCCAAATTATGAACAAAATTGTCATTTTATAGAAAACACAATTTTGAATGGACGGATAAGATTGAATGTCACTGTGATTTTAATCAATGGCAAAGATTGAATTTTGTAGTATGGACTAGGGTTAGAATAAAATTAGTAAGTAAATCAGACAAGAAATGAAGCGGTGATTGAATGACAAGATTTCTCATCTCCATGCTTCCTAAAGATCTCGATGATGGATCAACGAGTAAGATCCCAAATTACTGATGAAAACTCCAACACAATCTCTCAAAATCCGTGAAAATTAAAAATCTCTCAAGAAATGATATGGTTGAGATTGAATTATATATAATTCAATCATGTGATGAAATTAATCGAGATGTCAAGAGACAAGATTTGATGTAAAGATAAGATCGCACAGACAAAGAAGTGATAGGAGAAATTAAATACTAAAAATTATTTAATTTAGTGGTTAATGGATAATAAATACAAAGATATTATTTAATTAGTGAGGAATGTGACAGCAATCATTTGAATTAAATAATTAAAATAATTATTTTATTATAGTGGAAAGTGGACAAAATTAAATAAATAAGAATTTACTTAATTTTAGAAAGAAGACTTAATTAGTGATGTAATTAAATAAATAAAATTTATTTAATTAATCAGGGAGGAATAAAGATAGAAAATGAATTAATTAAATAATTAAAATTATTTAATTAATAGAAGAATTATGATTTTAGAAAATAATTAAATAATTAAAAATTATTTAATTATGAAGAATGAAAGGGGAAATGATGGAGAATTTTGTGAACGTAAGCTTCCAGTATGTAAATTTTAGTATTCACAATGTCCATCATAAGTGTATATAATCAGAGTGGCAATGATCCTTTTAACCTCAAGTGTCCATCCCCATGATTGTTGTCTTAACCCTCAAGAGCAACTTGTGCCACCATACTGCCTCCCTGCAACAATCTCCTGTAGTATGAAAGCAAAACAATATGATAATGATCTCCAAGTACAATCTCATCTCCAAAACCACTCCTCATAACTTCTATTTCAGTAGGTATCGCTAAATCATGTGGGTAGTCCTCCATCAACCAGCTTTGTTTCTACTAGAAAAGGTAAACGTCACCGGTCATCACTCCATAATTAATCAGTAAGTACAACCTATAAATTTTGGCTATATCATCAAGATGCCTTCCAATAGTAAAATCAACTTGTTGGTTAGCTCTAGGTAAGCTTTTTTGGATACGACATATTTAAATGAGAGAGGATCTTTCAGGGATCCTCTTTGACTTGTCGAAAGGTTGAGTAACGGGGCAATCCTCTCCCAAGTCCACATGAAGCAAAGTCACTCTGGCTGAAAGGCTAGTGGTCGACCTGTAGCACACTTGATGTATGCCATGATAAAGGTGTGTGAGGATGCAAGGTCCTTGTTGACATTTCATGCCACCCTTAGATGACCCATTATTGATAACCGATTTGAGAGATCCTACATAGGCAATCTTGCATGGATTCTCCTTGAAATTTCATAAAATTGGCTAAGTCCTGGTACTTTGAGCTTTTGGGTTTTCGCTTACCTCTCTATTGGCATACTTTCTCCATCTCTCTCGCTCCTCTCTTTTTCCTTTCTTCTTTACATTTGGGTAAGTGTTTTGGGCATCGGCCATTGGCCTTACTCTTTATCCCTTACCACTTCTTCTTTGTAGGCCTTAGGCATCACCTCTGATCCCTAATATTTGATTAGGCTCTTTTGAAATTCGCCTAAGTGTCGAGGTTTCAGGCATCGACTTATCTCTCTACCTTCTACCATTGATTCATTAAGCCTTAAGCCTTCCACTCGATCCTCGATCCCCAATTTCCCCATTTGGCTTTCGAGCATTGGCCCTTTGCCTTCCTTCCTTCTCCTTGATGGTTTCTTTCAAAAATATGATTTTGTTAATTTTTTTGAAATCGGGGGTTGGCCTTTTTATTTACCTCTTATATTTTTGTGGTAAGAGGTAGATCATCTTCTCGACCCTCGGTCCCCAATGACTTCTTTCAAATTTTTTGATTAAGTCTTACTTGTTCAAGTATCGGGTGTCGAGTTTCCCTCTTTCTCCTTGTCTTATCCTTATGATAAGGTATAAGCCTTCTCCTCGACCACTAATGCCCAACAAAGCGGTCCTTTCCGACTTCACAGTTTTGACGTTCTTTATTCCTTCCCTTCTTCTAGTTAGCAAGTGATATGAAATAGGCCCGATGCCCAATCTCTAACAAAGACACTCTTTTGGGGATTTGGGCTATTTAATATTCAAAAAGGGATTTCTTTCGGGCCCAAAGGTTCAACAATTCCATAGATTGACGTGTTTTTCGTGACGAATTCATTAATGCTTGAACCACCTTCTTAGCTACCTAATATGATTTTTAGGGTTTGATGGTAACATTTAATGCACCTCCTGACAATTGCAGGTGGGATTATGGGTTCCAATGCTCATTTATGGCTAATTATTATCCTTTTTTACTTGCCCCATGCCCAAATCATTTATTTCATGAGGAATTTTGGAAGAATTTTTGTTTTCAACATTCATTACAGAGGTATGGCATGTAGGTTTTGGTTCTCCATGCTTTCTTTGGGTGTGTATTTCCATGGATTGGTCTTCTCAATCCTCATCTGGTTGAACTTGTATTGATTTCTAACCTTGGTTAGGGTTTGTTTTGATTCATCTAAGTTATGCTTGATTTATAAAGGAAACTATTGTATTTTTTGAAGGGTTATTTTTTGGGCTTCTCTCACAGTTTTCTATAGTAGACACTACACTTTTACATTCTGCCATTGTAAATTCTGGCTTTCATGCCTTATATTAATAAAAATCTAGCTACTATCACAATTACTTATTCAATGCTTATGTAAAATTTCTTTACCTTCATGTTTGAGTATGTATTTTAGTTGATTTTTTGATATATTATGCAATCTGAAGCAAGGAAGAAACAAATTTCTATCTTGGTGTATCACCTCCTATTTCCCTTTCATGCATCTCTTCTAACTCTTTTCCCTTGAGAGATGTTAGAGTAGGGTAGTGGTAGGATTTTATTTGTTGGTTGGACCAACACATTTGCACTTAGATCAGAGGAGGAAGTTAGCCTTCTCTTGAGACTTGACATCATTTGGCAAGGTCTCACACCTTGAGGTCATTTCCATTGTGTCATTAGAACACTGGGCCTTTGTTCAACATGGCATAGTTTTATGTGACAATAGTTTTTGGCACACCCGGTGGGACATTCAAAAGTTTCATTTCACTGGTGAAACATCCACAACTCCAACAGAACAAATCTTAGATGTGGCCAATATATGTTTCATGCATAATCTAACAAAGGATAATGTGGTTGTTAGACTCCTAGCCACCTCCTTGAAAGGAAAGTGTAGACACTTAAATTTTTCCTAATCAATATCACGCATTTGATTCGATTTACCAACACCATTTTCATCCCGATTCAACCACTTTCATCTATTTAATTAAGTAATCTTGATTGTTTAATTAAATTCATCATTTTCATCTGTTAATTGGATAATCAACATTATTGAATTAATTCACCTCTTTCAGGATAATTTTCATCCTATTTGATTAAATAATGCAAATTATTTAATTAAATCTCGTAAGTCCTCTCATTTGATTAAATAATTTTAATTATTTAATTAATTGTCATTAATTCCCCCTTCTAATTAAATGAGCTAATTCTTTAATTAAAATCCTAAATTCCCCCATTTTGCATAATTAAATAATATCTTAATTATTTAATTGACTAATTTCTTCTAATTCCTCCAATTTCTCCCACTTGTAAGAGAATATTCTTAGGAATATTCCTCCATTTCAAATTCAAACTTTTCCCTCCAACATGGAAATATGTTGCACCTTCCTCCTAATTTTAAGGATTTGTGTTTGTTGAGATCAATTGCAACCCTTGATTAATTTTATCAATCCATGTGATCTTTCAATATCATCCATGAATTTGATCCTTGATCCATGCCATTCTTTATCATCCATTTCTATCCCTTGATTAACCAAATTGATTCTAGCCATTAATTCACCTAAAAATCCTACAAGTAACCCTCATTTATGAGTAATCCATCCACAAGAATTTAGAGAAATAGACTATAGCCATTTTCATATCCATTTTGAGATTTTAAAGCATCACTTCAAATCTTGTTTCAACAATGGGATTAGGAAAGGGTTGATCATTCCACATCAATTCAGCACTAATCCCCCAATGGGATGAGGTTTGAGTGTTAATTAGGTTGCCATTTCATGATTTCATGTTATTTTATGTTTTAATGGCTTCCTAGTTGATATTTCATGAATTTCATTGGGAATATGACTTAGTTAGGTTAATTGATTGATTTACTTGCTTAATTAAAGTGTGTTTAGCTTGATTAATATTCATGTTCACAAAAAGGCATTACAATGGTATAGAGTTCAACAACCTAACTCTATTCATAATTGGGATGAGTTGGGTGAGAAATTATGTAAACACTTTAGGAACAAAGGCGATACATTTATGTTGGAATATGTGCCTCAATCCTTCTCGACATGGAACTCCTGACGGGCAAAGTCGTTGTGACATTATTCATGTCTAGCCGACTAACTGTTCTAAATCCATTCGAAATGATCATGTCACCAAGACAAAGTTGATGTCTTGCTGACAATGTCTATCGTTGTCACTCTTTGTGTTCAACGTGACCTTTTGGCAAATGGAGATCTTTGGGCGACAGTTTGATCTTATCGGGCTAACTCACGAGTGTCTGGGAGAGGTCCCAGTGAATGGTGAAAGTCTCACTAATAGCATATGGCTATCGGATAAACACGAGGGTCTCGGGGAGAAGTCCCAACAACTAGAGATTGTCTTACCGATTGCATGTGGTCATCGGAGTAACACTTAGCACCCGGTGAAAGGTCTTAGCGAAGTCAAATGTCTTGTCGACTCAGCAAGACATGGGTGCTCGGTATGTGATCTTAGCGAAAGGCATAAGTCTTGCCGACTCGGCAAGACTTGGTGATGCTCGATGAAAGGTCTCGAAGAAGCGATGTGTCTTTCTAATAGAAAATGTTCGTGATGTAACATGAGTGGTCGATTGGAAGGTCTTGGCGAGAATGAAGAGTCTTGCCGATGACAAAGCAGAAAAT
>VDFB02186420.1:0-21414 GCA_007258455.2 Sequoia sempervirens
AAATGCATTGATGCAACTAGTTAGCTATGAAAAAGGAGTGTTTTGTCATGTATTATGACAAACAAATTTGGGTTCTAAAAAGGTAAAAGACAAACACAGAGGAACCTAAACTATGAATTTGAGGAAAAATTGGGTGCCCTTGTGTGCAGATCTGAAATCAAAATTTGTTTTCATCGTCCTCAAGTCCCTAGTCTAAGGCTTCTTCCTTTTGAATCTTGTAGTTGGATCTTCATCTGTTACTGGGATAATTGAGTTTTTGTATCTCATCGAGTTGTAGGGTTTGAATGCATCAATGAACAAATAATCTTAAATCTTCCTCCAATCTTCTTTAGATTTGCAATCTACACATTCAAAGAGAGAGGAAGGGTTGTGCCATATAAGTGTTTGCCTCAGTCAAACCACATATTAGTATTTCTACCTCCACAATGGAAAAATTAATGAAAGAGAGCTTATCCTTTTGAGGGATAAAAGCTAAAAGATAACAAAGTAATGAATCAACAATTTGATGCAATGTGTAGGAACCTAAAATTGTCTATGCATTTTCATATAGATCCACACTTGCATATTTCTTCTATTTCCTATTAATTAAATAACAAAATTATTTAATTAACCTAATTTTCCTCTAAATAATTAAATGATTTGTTATTTAATTATTTTCCCTTTCAATATCCATTTTCCTCTCATATTTAAATAATTTTATTATTTACTTGCATTCCCTTTTCATAGGTCCCATTTTCTTCTAATAATTAAATTATAGGATTATTTAATTATTTCCACCTTTCGTCTCATAATTAAATAATTTTCACAATTAATTAATTACCCAACACTCCTCTCTCCTAAATTAAATAAATATTTAATTTATTTAATTTTCCCACCTTTCTTCTTAAATAAATAAAATAAATATTTTATTTATTTCCTCAATGTCAACTACTAAAATTAAATACCTTTATTTAATTTTAGCTCCTTGGTCCATGTATTTTCTCTCTTATTAATCCTCCACCCTTTATTAAATTAATTTTTAATTTAATCTCCACCCTTGATTTTTTTCAAGCAAAGCATATAAATAAATCCCTCATCTAAGCCATTTAGATAACATATCTCATTATCTCACCTACATGTTGTCATTTTCATTCTAGCACTCTTATCTATCATATCTCTACCATTTTCTATTTAGACCTCAAGCATACATTCATCTATCATATGAAGATTCACACCATATCATATCAAGATCAAGGCAATATCAAGGCAATATCAAAGGTATGCAATCAAAGTCTAAGGGCAACAACCATATCAAGAGTACATGTTCAAGGTGACTTTGTTTCATTTCATGCATGCATTATCTTCTAGCTCTTAGACACAATTGAGGTTTGATGTTGAATGTGGATTGGATCTAGTGCTTCCTTTGTTATCTATTTTCCACATCATATATTTTGGTGAACTCAATGTGAACCCCCTAACTGCTTTTTGGCTCAATATTTTGAGAAATTTTGAAGAATTTTGGAGTTGGACCCACTTCACTTGATCTAGCTTACTTTTTGTAGGTTTTGTTAGCTTTTTGTTGTAGGTTTTGTGTCATTTTTGGACAAAACCCTAGTTTTCAAATATTTCACCATATCTTTCAAATGACCATGAATTTTTTTATGGGATTTTAGTTGAAGTTTATGTATCATCTAAGGAAGCTACAAAATAAAATTTAAGGTCATATCATTATTTTTGGGTGATTTATGATGATTTTAGATTTTTTCATAAATCTTCATTTTTGGATGCAAATCAACACTTTTTTTTGAATTTTTTGCATTTTTAGAAAGCTCTTGAAATTTTAGTAGGGGTTTTCTCTTTACAAAATTATTTTTGATCTGAAAATAGTGATAATTTAGATCAAATCTTTGTTAATTAGGGTTTTTCCATAATTTTGCATTTCTAGGTGCAAATCAACGATTTTTTCAAAAAAAATTACATTTTTGAAAATTTCTTGAAATTTTAGTAGGGGGTTTGTTCTTTGTATTTTTATTTTTGCTGCCAAAAATATTTCTAAAAATCATACTTATTTTGACTAGGTGAAAAAAATTGAAATTACAATCTAGTGATGAGCATATTTTTCATATATATCTATTTTGTTGCATCATAAATTATTTTCTAATCTTTGCAAGAGTTTTATTGTCATTATCAAATATGAGTTTTTTTTTGTTTTAATCTAACCCTCTAATATTAGTGATAAATTATCTTGTTAGGGTTTTGTTTTATTGTTGGTATTGTTAATATATAAAAAAATGAACTCTTCAAAGGGAAAATTGGATCAAGTGGACAAAAATTTGCAGCTAAAGAAAATCCCTATGCGCACTTTTCAACTCATATCTTTATCTTAATCTTGTTTACAACATCACATTTCAACTTGGATCTAAAAGGAACAAATGTCTTCTCAAAATCACACTTTCAATTTGGGCTTAAAAAGAGAAAGTGTTTGCATTGCTCGGTGATCTTGTTTGTGCTTGGAAGTGTGTATGCTCTTCCCTCGCATTTCCATATGATCTTGAAAATAAAAAGCACTCTTCAACACTCTTATTTTCACATCACACATTTCAATTTCTAAGGTTAATGAATATTGTTTGTGTGATCAAATACATTTGTATTCCCTCTCCTCGCACTATCATATGATCTTGGAGATCAAAAGTATTATTTGCATTATTTTTGTGTAACCTTCTTAGGGGGTCTACCTAGAGAAGTGATCACTCTAGGGGCAACCTCAACTCTAGCATTTTGGCAAAGTATAGTGGAGGTGAATCAAAAGATATGCCTCTTGGAAGTGAATCTTGTCAATCTTGGCTAAGCCCTAAAGAACTTTATACCTTTGGAAAGTGAAGGTGGAGTGTGAGTTACCCTCTCCTCCCGATTGCTTGGAATTATTCTCCTTTCAAATTCATAGATTTGGGTCTTACGTACCTTCAAGGTATATAGAGGACATCTCCCAGCGATGTTCTCGCCACGCAACCAGAGGAAGTTGCAATTCACTACTAATGAACCAAAAAAAATTTAATACAAATAATACAAGATGAATAATATCACAACAACCTCTAAGGCCACGAGATAAAGACATTTACTTTTAAAACCCAAACAACAACAACAATAATATAAACCCAACATTAATCACTTAAGGAAATGAGAGACAACATACATTCCTATACAAGATAACTTCTAAACGTATGACAAGAACTACCAAAAGATTTCAATTAACAAAATTTAAATAATAAGATTACAACACTCATTCCCCGAATGAGGCAATTCCAACCAAATGATTACATATTACAAATTCCACCTCGATAATAACTGAGGGGTAATAAAATATAATAAGAACTGAGAGAACAAGGCATGAGAAGAAACTGATTCCCACGAGCTCTCTAACTGGAAATCATGAACACACGAACATGAAGAAGAACCAATGTGATGAAGATACCATCTCGGATCATCGGAATCCAAAAGGTTCCACTCCTCCATGCTAGCAACTGTGACCCACACAAGACCACATCTACCATCAGGGCACTCCAGCAACAAAACTGATACAAAATAAATACAAGACCTCATCACATGACTGAACGGTCATACGTACAACTCTAGGTATGACTCACACAACACTGTCATAGGTTACATTGCTTCTAGACATAGAATAGATCAAGAGTGTCACAAATATCAAATATAAACTGTTGACTTAGGAAGAGTGTCATCGTATAGCTCGTCAAGGGATATCCTTAGGGAATCTTCCTAGGCCCCGGCCCCCACTCCATGGGTTATCCTGGTAGCCTCAACCGAAATCCCGAAACCAATGCTTACTCATGCGGAACCAAATACCTCCCGTAAAGACGAGATAGATGATCTTGCCATTCCAGGCCTTCCCATCTCATCCCAAGTCTCGTACTAGCCCTTAGGTCCATGAGCGAGGCACAATTACCTTGTTTAATGTTTGATGCAACCTAAGCTTCTAAAAGTTTAATTTAGTTATCACTAAATTAACCAACTTACAAAGGGTTATCCTGGCACCACTTTGTGCGCCGACGCCCATTGCAAGCCACTCTCCTAAGACAACCCACATGGTAATAACCACAATAGGGATCCAGATAAATACAACCTCTCCTTTCAAGGAGGTAACAATCAAGAACTCACTCCAACACTGGAGGCAATAAGGTTAAGACCCTCTCCAAACACTAGAGGCAACAAGGTCACAAAATCCACTCCAAACACTGGAGGAAGACAACATAACAAAACCACTCCATCCAAGGAGGCACATATTACAAAACCTTCTCCTATTCCCAAGGAGGCACAAAACATTCCCGTACGTGAAAACCGGGTGAAACGACATGGTGTAACCATACACATTTTCCACAACACATCAAAAGTGACTCATGTACATCAACCCACACCAGAAAATGAACTCCTATTTGGAAGACTTTCAAAACATCCACACTAATACCACAGCATCAAAGACGAACAATTTACCACTGAGAACATTTCAGACAATGAAATGAGCTACTATTTGGATTTCCTAAATCCAATCAAACATAGTATTCATGACTTGCATTTATCCAATCAATTGAACCTATCTCTTTTCACGACATAGAAATATTCAAAGAACAAATCATTTACTCTAAATTACACAACCATATTCTAAATCCAAACATTTCAATAAATAACATCATTGAATCGAAATCAATCCAATTAATAACTCTACGTCCCACAATCATATAATGTAATTAAATCCACTTGTTTTATAAAGCATTTGGATTAAATAAATTACTCTTTATTTCGACCTAGCAATAAATCAACAACTCAATCTCATATGATTCATTAAATCATTCGTTACTTCTAAGTTTCTCATTTGTATTCTATATTTAGAACGTTTTGATAAGTAGACGTTTAGATCAAATAAATCAGTCTTTCTTTCAATTTGCATTAATAAATCAACTAAATCTTCAACTAAAACTCATCTCTACTTGAATACGAATACATTCCAACAAATATACTTAATAGTGCATACTCGATGTATATCCTGTTATATACTAAATACTTAAATCACACTGTTGACATTTAAGAATCTATATCAATAATTTATATTTCATTTCCCAATCTCATATCTTATTAAAAATCAATCTTTAAAATAAAAGCATTTGATTATCTAGACTCTATCCTTTAAAATAAATCATTGACTATTAAAAATTCAATGTTCTAAATAATCCACTTGAATATAAAATCCACTTTTGCTTCTATTTCGAATCAAAATCATCTTACAGTTATCTATATTTAAATCTATCCCTTCAATTTCATTTGTCACGATTATCCGTAATAATCAAAACTAAATTATAAATAAATCAAGCTTTTGATAATTAAAATATCTGATTAAAATAAAGCATTCGTTATCTCTAAGTTCTACGATTACATTCAAAAATCAAGATATTTTAATAAATAAGCATTTAATCAAATTACTTAACCTATATTTCATCGGAAGGATAAATAATTTTTTTATATAAAAGAGGCAAAACTTTATTGAATCATAACAAAGACAAAGTCTGAAGAAGGAAGCAAGGCCAAAAACAACAAGAATCAGTTAATCTACACCCAAGCACCTCATATCCTCAAAGAACCCACTCCTCAAGAACAAACATATCAACAGGGAGATTGCTCCAATCATCCACAGACCAAAAATCAGTCTTTTCCGACGCCCATCTAGACAGCCCATCAGCCACCCTATTCTACTCCCGTGGAATATGACGGAAAACAATGGACTCCAAGGTAGAGCACAGAGAAATAATCTGTTTGACAACCACAGCTAGCTGCCAATTCACATCCTCCAAATTTTGATTATTCAACATATCAATAACCACCTGAGAATCAGCTTCATAAACAATCTGCCGCCATCCAAGGGAAACCGCACGCTCAACCGCCAAGAGAATAGCGCTAGCCTCCATAAGATTATTAGTTTGCAAACCACGATACATAGAAAAGAAGAAAACCACCACTCCAAGGCTATCTCTACCAATACCACCAACCCCAGCATGCCCAGGGTTACCCCTAGAAGACCCATCAGTATTAATTTTCAACTCCCCTAGAGCAGGTGGGCACCAAAAGCCCTCACGAGCAACCCTCTCACGCCCACGCCTACGATGCACTTTACTCATAATACACTTCCCCCCAGTGGCAAGACCCAGGGAATTTACAACACCCAAGTCCCCAGGAGCAATCGGCACAGACAAGTCACACTTTGCAGTCAAAGGCTCCAGCAAAGCCCCAAGAATTCGCCTCCAAAGTTGCCCCACGAGCAATTTTTTATCCAAGAATATTCTTCTGTTACGTTCCAACCAGATTTGCCAAACAATCAAACTAGGACCAATGCTCCAAGCAATTTTAAGAAAAGAGGTTGTAGCAGGAGATGAACCCTGTCTCTTCCAAAAATCCTCCAAAGAAGAGACATGGCAACACGGTAAGCTCCAAATATTCCACCAGTGATGCCAGATAGTCTTAACAAAAGAGCACTGAAAAAATAGATGTGATAAGCATTCATCATGCTGACCACATAGAATGCACATGGAGGGGCTCTGGAACCCACGTTTGCAAAGATTATCCCAAGTAAGACACTTACCTTGAACCACGAGCCAAGAGAAAAAATTACACTTAGGCCAAGCAAATTTATTCCAAGCATGCTTCCACCAAGAAACCTGGGAGCTTCCAAAGACCTGTTTATCCAAAACCTGATAACCAGAGGCAACCGAGAATTTTCCTTTCAAGTCAGGTCCCCAAGCAAGCACATCAGCCCCTTGGAGAGAATTGCAGACACGACTCGATAAAATCTTAGCAAGCTCTTGACGATCCTCCACTGCACCACCAGGAGGCCAATCCAAGGGGCACTTCCACCTAGACACAGAAATTTGACCCAAAGATTGTTGAGATTTAAAATCTGCCACATGATTCCAATCCGCCTCCACAAAAATCTGGCACAAATCTTGGAGATGGGGATGAGATGACACAATGGGTGGGTATCCATCCCAAGAATCATACCAGAAAAGAGCATCTCGACCCCCATTACAAATCCAAAAAAGTCCCTGTTTAACCAACTTGGCACCACGTTTAAGGGTACTCCAGATCACAAAGCCTTTCCCCTCCATACTAAACCTTGATACCTCCCTACTTTCTACTGCCCCCAAATATTTTAAGGTCAGAATTTTAGCCCAGCACATATGCTGTTGAGAGCACCAGCGCCAATACAACTTAGCAGCCAAGGCCTGCCCATTCAAATCAGCCCGCCGTAAACCAAGACCCCCCTCTTGCTTTGGCCTACAAACAACATCCCACTTCACCAGACTCCATTTTCTATGAAGAAGATTACCAGCCCACAGAAACTAACGAGACAATTTCTCGAAATCTCTAATAAAACTTGAAGGAGCAGAAAGAACAAAGCATTTATAAATAGGAAGAGCCTGGACCACCGACTTTAAAAGAGTCACTCTACCTGCTGAAGAAAGCCACCTGCAAGTCCAATGACTGACCAATCCTCGAAACTTATCAAGAGTCTCTTGCCAAAACCTTTTGGGGAGAGAGCGAACAGCAAGAGGGATTCCAAGATAGAAAAAAGGAAGCGAACCAATCTGAAACCGAAGGATACCAGCAATTCTCCTTTGAATACCTTTAGGAGTGTGGAAGAAATATATGAAGGACTTCCCCTCATTTATGCGTTGCCCAGCAGCTGCCAAGTAACTGTCCAAAACACTGCGCCAATTGAGAGCCTCCTCAACCTTAGCCTCGCTCATCGTCGACAAGCACCGAAAAGGAGGAGGAAGTGACACAACTCCTAACCCATTCAATCCAACCCTTAGCAAAGCCAAAAGCTCCAAGGATTTTAAATAGAAAACTCCATTTAACACGATCATAAGCTTTAGCCATGTCTAACTTGATAAACATAGATTTATCTTTTGAGGATTCCATAGAATGGATGGCCTCAGCAGCAATAACTACCCCAGCCATGATCTGTCTTCCAGCAACAAAACCCCCCTGCTCTTCAGAAATTAAGTCATCAAGCCAAGGCTTCAGCCTTTCTGCGATCAACTTAGTAATAATTTTATACACAACATTACATAGAGCTATAGGCCTAAACAAATCCAAGGAGTTAGCTCCCACCTTCTTAGGAATAAGAGCTAAAAATGTAGCATTTAGAGACTTCAACATTTGTTTATGCATAAAGGATTCTTGGACAACCTCTAAAAGGTCCAATTTAACCACTTCCCAGAACTCCTGAAAAAATTCAATGGGGAATCCATCAGGCCCAGGAGCTTTACCTTTCTTCATCTGGAATACAACCTTCTCAAGCTCCGACAAGGTAATAGGAGCAAGCAATGATTCGTTCATTTCATTAGTCACTAGCTTCGGGATACAATCTAAAATTTTAGCTTCATCCTCCTCCGCAGGAGGCGAATCCTCAGAGAAAAGGGTAGAGAAATATCGAATGCATTCAGCTGAAATAGAGGCTGAAGAGGACAAAGATTCCCCATTAGGCAACAGAATAGAAGAAATAGCATTACCTTGTCTCCGATCCTTAACTGAGTTATGGAAGAAAGCAGTGTTTCGATCCCCAGCCTGGAGCCATTCAATACGAGACTTTTGTTTCCAAAAAATCTCTTCTCTTAACTCCCATTCCTCAAGCTCTTTTGTTGCAGCAACCTCTAATAAACTCCGCTCCTCTGAGAGGCCTTGATCTCGAATTTGTCTGGTAATTAGGTCTAGATTATCTCGCGCCTTTTGCTTTTCCTGAAATAAGTTACCAAAATGCTGCCTATTCCATCTTTTGAATCTGTATTTAACATACTGGAGCCTCTTTGAGAAAGAGTACATGGCAGTGCCATATGCTTGCTTCCCCTGATCCCACCAACTAGGGAGCAAAACATGAAGAGATTCATCCCTAAGCCACATGAGTTGGAACTTAAAGGTCTGTCTAGCACACCGTTGAGGCACATCAACCACTAGCTTAATAGGCCAATGATCAGAACCACGACCATCCAAAATTTCAGAGCTTATCAACCACCTGTCCCCCACCCAAAAACTAGACACCAAAAATCTATCAAGTCTTTCAGAAATAGAGGCATCGCCAATTCTCCTATTATTCCAAGTAAAAAGACCATTGCCAGGTTTGAAATCCACAAGATTCAAAGCAGAGATATTGTCCTGGAGCAATAATGCAGAAGCCTCCAACCTTGCAATACCACCTCGTTTTTCTGCAAGCTCCGTGATAGCATTAAAATCACCTCCAATAATCCAAGGATGGTAGGGAAATAAGCTACGAACTAAATGAATGTTGGACCACAAAAGTTGCTTTCCTTGCAACTCCACAGGCGCATACACATTGGAGAAGAGAGCAATTTCCCCTGACATAAAACAAGAGGCCACCATGGAAAGGGAGGACCTGAAAGACACCCACCAAAGGGGGCAAATCTTACGCGGGTTCCATAAACATGCCACCCCGCCAGAAGACCCTTGAGCACCAATGCATTGGCATCCACCATTCCCCCATAACTTAGGAACTAGATCCATCATACCCTCCACAGAGAGCTTAGTCTCCTGCAAAAAAAGAACATCAGGCGAATGACACCTAATCAAATCCCGAACAGCTTTTTGTCTAGGGCCACTGTTCAAGCCCCTAACATTCCAAGAGAGAACTATCATTTCGAGGGGCATGAAAAATGCGAATCCAGAGTCTTGACTGACCCTGACTCCACCAAAGTCTCCCCTATCATCTTAATCTTTTCCTCATCCTTCTTCCTTCCCAGCTTAGAAATTTTCTCCGGCCCCCCCTTCTTGAGAACTTTTTGCAGAACACCCAACTGAGAGGACGCCTTAATATTCTTCTTGCCCACCTCTGGACCAACTTTTTGCAAGAGGTGAACCTTATCTACACTATCTTTCACTACCTCAGCACTACCACCCAACTCAACCTGAACCTCCATTTGACGATCTGTCCCTAGAGCCGAAGTCCCATCAGTAAGCGGAGCCATAATCCCCTCTGAGTTGAGCAAAACCTAACTAGAATCTTTCCCAACCTCATCTAAGCATGGCACTCCCATACCCCCCTCCTGTTGGGGAGCAAGCATTGCCTCAACTAAAGGGCCATGCTGATCAATATCCAGAGTCCCATGATCTAGATCCAAAAATCCTGGGTTCACCTCCTGTTGACTAAGATCCTCTAGCACCTCAAACCTGTTGAAGGTGTCCTCCTCCTGCCTATCCTTCAAAGTCCTTTTATGACCTTTATTTCTGTTTCGGCCTCTAACGGGAATAAATCCATCTTCCCTACCACCAGAACCCTGAATGGGGTCCTTGCCCTTATCCACCCTAGGTGGATTAGCTGAAGGTTGAGAAGAATGAGCCTCCAAAGGCTTGGCCTTTGGACATCTGCGCAGGAGGTGACCATACTCATGACAGAAACGACAACGGAAGGGAAGTGTTTCATAATCCAGCTGTTGCACCCATGAATAATCTCCTGCACTCACTTCTAACGAGTCTGGCAATGGCTTACTTAAATCAATTTCTACACAAAACCGGGCAAAAGTCATTACCTTTTTGAATTGTGTTTGCTGAGAAGAACCCACAGGTTTCCCCAGCTTCGAGGCTAATAGGCACAACACATCCTCTCGCCAGCATTCCACAGGGAGCCTTGGAAGACGGACCCAAACCGGAACCCGATTCGGAAGTTCCTCTGCCGGGTTGAAGCCAGCATGCCATGGCTTAATAAATAAGCCCACCTGGTTATAAAAATACGGGCCCCCTTCAAAAATCCTATTCCGATCAGCCAAACAATCAAAAGTAACCATGAAGTAGTTATTTGCCAGGAGGCGGATCTCCATCTCTCCCTCAGGCATCCATGTCTTTTGAGCCCACATCTCCAAGAATTGCAAAGAAATTTTCAAACCTAAGAATTTGCAATAAAGAGAATGTCGTGCATAATAATCAATGTCTTCAGCCAACATCTCCATTGGAATGACTATGCTCGGCCTCTCTTTACACCGTTCGAGGCACCCATTAATCTTCAAAATTCTAGGCCCCCTACCGAGCCCATCTCGACTTTCTCAGGTTCCACCGAGAAAAGATTATTATCAAAAATCTTTGAACCCTGTGGAGAGGGTTTCGATCCAAAAGCAGAACGAAAGTCCATATTGGGACAAACCCTAGAAGATTCTCCAGTATCCATCAAAGAGCACACAACGCCAGATGAGCAAGCAAGGCCCAAATAAAACCAAGAGCCCTTCGAAGAAGGCACACTCCACTGGACACCAAGGTCGCAACCCCCCAACCCCAGAATACACACCTGCTGCAAAAGAAAAGAGCCCCCCCCCAAATAGCGTAAAAAAACCCACCCCCAAGAAGCTTCAGAGAAGAAGAGAACAAATCCGACCCCCAACCACACACACATGCACCACTAAAAGACTGCAAAGCCGAGCTCTAGATGGTCATGTGGCCTCACACGCTTGCAGCCATCCTCTCCCAAACCAAGGTACCTGTGATAAATAATTTAGTCAAAATCAATAATTTAAATAAATCCTTTGGTCAAACCTCAATTACATTTCCTCTATACTAAAGTGATAATCAATTTGATTAATTCCTATTTTTAAGATATTCAAATCATTATTTAAATATATACCTCTAAAATATTATTATAATATTTCAAGATTTCCGATCAAAACATAATTTAAATGAATTCGATTGATTAAATGAACTCTGTTTATTTCAACTTGATGATCAAAATCAACTCTTTAAGTGAATTATATTTGAATTAAACACATCATAAATATAATTTATTCTTTAAATATTTCAATTTAATAAAACCTCTAAAGTAAAATTCCATTTTACTAATTTAATGCCAAAATGACCAAACATTAAATATATACGTTAAATATACATTTAATTATCTATATATAATCTGATTTTTTTAATAAATATAATACATATATATTATATTAAGTATATAATATATACATCATTTTAAAATTAATATATGTTAATATTATATGCATAATATAATAAATATATTATATAAAAAATGAAATTAATAAAACTTAAAATTTTAAAAGTTTAATTTTTTTATAAAAGAAAGGCCTTAGTTTTGGCTGCCGCTGTTTCAATGTGGATCGTGATTCTCATGGTGGTCGCCACAGCCACACACGTGGCCGCCGCCTTTGGTGGACGTTTTCAGCCTCCTCCCCATTCATGGGGACCGCGATACCAACAACTCCATGGGTTGGGGTATTTTAAGAGTCTCACAATTTTTCGTTTTAAAACGAAAATCAAAACTTTCTTCTAGGTAAAAAAAGAAAAAAAAAGAACGAATTTCTCACATAAATTTTTGAAAAGAGAAACCCCAGCTTGCAAAGATTTTCACACAATTTAACCAAGATTTTCACAATTTATCTGTTCAATCTTGTAACTAGTTTTTCTTTTGATGGGTATTTTCATTGCAACAAAAGGATTGAATCTTTTAAAAGGAAACATGAATAGATTCTAATTTATTACTAATTGAAACCAAAACAAGAAGGAAAAGAAAAAAAACCTTTTGTTTTCTCCAAATGCTTGAAGATTTGTTAATGGAGATCTTGCCCTTGCTTTTGAATTCAGCTTCTCCAATATTCAATCTTCCCTTCACCAATTCTTTTTCCCAAACCAATCCAATTTTTTCTCTCCAATTTCAATCCTCTCTTTTCCAAATTAAAATGAAAATAAAATCCTAATTTCCTTATGCAAGCCCTTCCCCAAATTTGTCAAAGCCCTAAAATGGACTCACCCACCAAACTTATTGCTAAATGAAGATATTTCATTTTTGCAAAATCATAAAACAATTTCTATTTCCAAGTGTAATTTGCATAATATCCTTTTAAAATAAAAAATCTATTTACAACCCCAAGGTCAAATAAATTTCTTTTAACAAAATATAATTCAACAATTCATAATAACATTATTTTTCAACTTTATTTCTAGGAGTAAAATATAAAACATATTTCTAATTTTTGATTTAATCCAAATATCTAATGATGCCAACATGGCTAAATTGATTTAATTTATCCCTATTAATTTAATTAGTCAATAAAATAAATCTAATTCAAAATTAGATTATTTTATTAATTAAATTAAATTAATTAATTAATCACTAATTTTCCAACATCTCAATAAGACAAAACAATCATCATTTATAAATTTCAAAATCCATTTAATCACTTTTTAACTTGCAATTTTAAATACAAGGCCAAGGAGGAAACTAACAACATAAAATAACTGAACCCGACGACAACCCGACAACACGGCTATGACTAGGGTGACGACTTGGCTCGGAAAACCTAGCTACTATCTCCCAATCAATTACCGTTGGTAAATGGACATGCTCAGACCTGTGAAGCTAGGTGGAGTCGATGTCATGTACCTGCCAACCTGCAGCAAAGAACATGTCGAACGTGCAAAATATGTATGTTATGATCAAACACACCGTGAAGAGGGAATCTCAGAATTGTAGGGCGCTCGCAAGCGAGTGATACAATCCGTCCCCTTCACCAATACAGTATCTCTAACTGTCACATCTAACATCAGAGATATGCTCAATAGCATAAACATCATTAAATCAAATATATTCTAAGTTACTCCAAATCATGTCATAAGGATAACATCGGAATAAAAGAACATCACATCAACATATAACTTCCACATCATTTAATCAATCACGATCACAAGTAATCAAGTTCCCAAAGTCAAAGCATGTTCAGACACAATCGTCACATCATGATATAACATGCGCATCACTAAACAGTTCATGATCAAACAATCACTAAGTTCACAGTCACATCATAAGCATAATCAAACACAACCATTACAAAGGAAACACTGCGATCAAAGAGCCAAAACAGAGGGGTGTTACACTAAATCTTGTGCATCCCAGTTTAAGACCATTGGCCAATCTACCTATTTGAATAATTTTTAGGTTGTTCTTGTGCTTGGAAGTGTTTTCTTATCATAATCATTTGCATTACATCTTGCATCAAATATTTGCTTGTGTGTGTGAATGTGTATTCAAAATCTAAATTTTAATTAAGAAAGAAAAAATATAAACCTACCTAAAACCATGGATCAAGATGAGCCTAACATATCATCCATCTTCCATCTCATACCTTAAGATTTGGTTGAATATCTCCTTGCCAACTACTTTAACAATTACATAAAATCCATGATCATGTGTCTCATAAGTAGATTCCAAGAGATCCTAAACACCATCCAAGCCACCATTGAAACTTATACCCACGTTATATCACCCTCCATGTCATCCTTTCCCTCCATTAACAAAGAAAACCAAAATGTCTTCATGTTCAACCAACACCCATTCATAACCATATCTCATGCACTTCACATCCTAGTCAACCCATCTTCAAGTTATAGAGGGTCATCAAAAGATCACCAAAAGTCACCATCCAAGGAGCACCAAAATTCACCCTCAAAGGAATACAAAAACCCATGCAAAATCTTATTTCACAAAATATTAGTCCTAGTCTTCTAGTTCCACCCACTTCCACCTCATCCATCCCATGTTTATCCACCTCATCCATTTCATGTTTTCCCACCTTCATAGCACCTATACAAAGTCAACCATGTCACTCACTTGTCCTCGTTGATCCAAAGCATGACATCATAGATCCCCCTTTATGTCAAGATCGAAGTACTCCTTGTGATCCCATTCTTTCTTGTGATCCCATTCCATCTCATGATCTCATTCCATCTCATGACCCAATTCCATCTCATGATCTGAGTCTCTCAACTCCATACCATAATCCTAATCCATCAACTTTATTGCATGGTCATATCATACCACCTCCATGGCATGATCCTAGTCCATCACAAGAACAAAGCTTTCCATCCATTACCTCTCAAGACCCCCAAGGTATAAGTATTTCCCTTACATCACATGTTAATCCTAATCCTCCACAAGATATCATTCATGAACCACAAACACATAAGCTTGGCTCATCCACCTTTGTAAAGCTAATTTTCTCTTAGAATACCACATGTCTTCCACATCCAACACCCCTCAATATGGTCTTTCATCTTGCTTCACAAGCAATGAGTATTCCATTGGTAAGAATATTCTTCAAAAGATGAATTATGAAAGCAAAGGGTTGGGCCTTCATGAGAAAGGTTAACCTGAACACCCTAATACTAAAACACATCTAAATTCTTATGGCCTTGGCCACATACCTCCTTCCCAAGATGTTGGTAATTATTTCAAACCCAAAAAGCCTCCCTTTAGATCAAGATGTACACTCTTCCATCATCTTTACCATCTATTCTAGGACCTTATCCATCAACCCTTTCATCCATCTTGGGACCATATGTTCCTAATGCATATCCTTGCATGCCCATTCAAGAACAACAAAGACACATACCCTTGAATTCCTTTCAACACCTTCCACTTTAAAATCCTCTATTTTCATATAATCCCTCTATGGCCTCTCCAAGCAATTGGGATACCAAACAAGAAATGCATAAATCCAAAGATTCACAAAAACCTAAAGATCATCATGTCTCACTAAAAAGACATGCCAAAACAAAGAAAAATATGCTCCAAAATCAAAAGAAAAACATATCAAAAAAAATTCAAAATCCAATTAAGAAAAAATCAGAAGGCTATATAAAGAAAAATCAAAAGTCAAAATAATGTGGGTTCCAAAGAAAGTAAAAGAATCCATGTATTCAAATGAAAAATCCAAATTGGTATCCCAACTTGCTAATCCAAAATATTCCATTATTCCACCATCATCCAATCCTCCATCTAAGTATTTTCCATCTCATAAGTCAATCATAAGTCTTCCATCATCCTCCAAATCTTTTTTGGGTCCTTACATGCCCAAGTTCATTATCCCAACCTCCACATCGTAATCCTTCAACTTTCACCACCCTTGAAAGTGTGTCAATGTTGCTCTTGCCCACATTCCCTCATAATGACTTCATTTCATACTTCCATCCAACCTTCATCCCTCATTCCATACTTTTAATCCAATCCTTTGCATAAATCCTTAACCCACTTCTCCCCACCCCTATCCATTCTATTTTTACCAATTTTCCTACCAACGTCTTTGAGTGGGAACATGTTAGCCATGGTCTATAAGAAACATTTAGTCAATGGGGTACTATCTTCTGCAAAGAGACACTTGAGTCCTCCATTCATATCCATAAACCTTCATTAGCTTTCATCTCCATGAGCTTCCATTTCCATTTGTATCCACTAGCTTTCACATCCATCCATCTACCTTTCCTTGTACACTTGGGGGCCAGCATTTTCCATTTGTACGATACATTATCTTATTTTCACTTAACCATCATATTCCTTCATTTATATTCCATACTATTCACTTTATCCATCCACCTTCCTTGGATCTTGCATAAAGTATTGGGGCAAAATAACAAGAACAAATATCTAATGCATGTGTTAGATCATGTGTTTCCTCAATATCATGTTTCCTTTCATATCCATTTATCTTCCATATCCTCGTCATACCTCTTAGCATGGGGACATGTTATTACTTTGACATGTAATATTTGGAGTCCTACATAGGTCCTTTATTTATCCTTTGTCTTTGACCAAACATTTTGGGTTCCCTTGTCATTGGTTCCCTCCACCCATACCATTCCATCTCTTCATCCTCCATCTAGGGTGTATCCTTACATGTTTTATCATTAACCCATATCTTAGATCTCCATACCATATCATTGATCCATATCCATCCATATCTCCTTTGGTTTTCAGCTTGACTAAGGAATAACATCTTGTTTATCATTATGATTTACATTTTTTATTTATCATTGCATTATCATTGTTATGAGCAAGACATTTAAACAAAGCATAAACTCTTTAACATTGTAAAACATTGGGCTTTAATGAACATCGTGAGCAAAGGATTCTTGTTAAATCAAGTTAACATTTAACATATCTTGAGCCAATATTTTAGTAATTTATCACAATCAAAACAATCAACTCAGACACCTAAATTTGACTTAATTTATCCAAATTTATCCTTTCATCTAAACATCCATTATTTGCATTAATTAAGTAATATTACTATTATTTAATTAATACCCTTAATTCTGCCAAATCCCTAAGGTATTTAGTTAATAATTAAATACCTTATCTCTTTAATATCCCCCTTTCATCAAATAATTAAATAAATATGACATTTATTTAATTCCTCACATGTCACATCACTTTTCCTTAATCTTAATCAACCTCTTAATCTTTTCATTAGGGATGTGCACATGCCTAGTCCTTGATTAGGATGTGTCACATCCTCCAACTTTTGCAAGTTGGCTTCTAATCCCCATTATCATCTAATTATCTTCTAATTACTGATTAATTAAACCTAATTAGTACCTTGGTCAACTCTCCCCATCCCCCAAGGAATTTTTAATTCATTTTTTCTCATCCAAGGCTCCTCTCTTCCTCATGTGAATTTTTAATTCACTTTTATTCCTCCTAGAATCTCTTTTTCCCATGCATATTCTAGAATCTTTGACTTGTCACATCAAGTCACATGTGGACAAGTGCTTCCCTTTTTGGATCCTTGTCTTGTCCATGGGATTCTTCCAAGCATGTGAATTTTTAATTCACATTTATTCACTCAAGATTCTTCTCATCCCCCAATGTACTTCCAAGGTACATGTCCTTCTTACACATCATGTACCTCCCTTCCACCTCACTTCCACATCATCTTATCCTTGGCCATCTCACATTCCACATGTCAATATGTGAGGGCTTGTGAGTCATCAACTCACCATATCCCTACATCTTGATCTTGGTGGCTCAATCTCAACCATTGAATTCTCTAGAGAATTCAAATTTCTCTATAAATACCCCCTCTTCTAGGGCATTTTCAACACTTAGTCATTTTAGCATCCTTATGTTGTCATTTTGAGCACTCAATTCACAAGTATTTTCACTCATTTATCCAAGTCATTTTAGCCATTTACATTTACATCCCATCATATTGTCAATCTTGCATTTAGTCATATCCATAGCCATCCAAGGAGCATACAAGTTTACATTCACAAGGGCCAACCAAGGAATTTCAGCAGCAAAGAAAGGTATATCAATTTACAATCTTCATTTTATCTTATTTTCTTTTTATTATCAATTTCTTAGGCTAATTTTGAGGTGTCCTTTGTGTTTCCCTCATTTGCATAACAATTGTTTTGCATATTCCAGGATAGGTGGAAAGCTCAGGGATATACAACCTTAACTCTATGTCTAAATCAAACTCAAGTTGTAACCCTAACCCTAAAAATCACACTAATTGCATATAAAATTCTATTAGTAACACTAATTTTAATACTTACACTATTTCTAACACTAACTCTAATTCAGAGTTGTAGCCTATCATGGCCTAGTTTTGGATAAGAAGCAAGGGGTCTCTAAACTTTGGTTAGAGGGGGACTCGCTTAATGTTATTAATTGTCTTATGAAAAAATGCCTATCATCGTGGTCTATAGCTCATTTTATTAATGATTCAATCTCCATCATTAATTCTTTTGAGGAGATTAGAATCTCTCATGTTTTTAGAGAAGCTAATATGTTGGCTGATGGGTTTGCCAACTTGGGAGTGGTGGCTAAATATGATTGGGATTCTTTTGAATCTTTACCACCCAATCTTAAATATATTTCCAGTTATGACCAGGTGGCTTTCTTCTAAGGTGGTCGATATTGGGGAAAGGTTCTTTATTATTTTTTTAAGTGGGTTTATGCACGTTTAACTTTCGCCCTGTCTGTTTCATCATTACATCTCTGGTTTCCGTAATATGATGGTCTGACTGAGTAGGCAAGGAAGTACTTTGAAGGAAAAACCCACACGTATTGTGGGTGTTATTTGTGTGGTTTTGAGGAGAGCCAAGTTTATTTTGTTTTTACATAAATTTCTGGTGCATTTGGGTTCCTGCTTTTTTCATATCGCCATGGGTGGTGATCGTTGTAGAATTGAACCGAGCTCGTGCGAGGAGTTCCAGAGTAATGTTGTTGTGTGGGAGCACTTGGAACAAGGTGGGGTTACATAGTACATGCAAAGAATTTAGGGCCTTGATCCTGATGCTTCTAAGTTTTTTGTGAAAGGTTGGAATGGAAGGACTCTACATTATAAGGGAGTGGAGTTTAACATTGATGAGGAATTTATTTTGGAGGTCACTGGACTTTCGATTTTTTGGAGCAAAATCTACAGAGATAGGGCTGCTGCCAAGAAAGCCTTTGCAATTTTTTTCAAATTCGATGAGAAGAAAAAGCTTCGGGAAGTGGGGAGTGGTGGCTATGCTTGAAATTCTCTAAACCATTGTGGAGGGATCTCATGTTGGCCTTAATGCATTATTTCACGCTCGAAGGTAGATTATTTGTTGTGTACAGTTACCATTTCATGCTTTTGAATCACTTATGTCATAAGGTATTGGTCTCCTTTCCTTTTTACCTGTTATTGTCAATGGAAAAAAGTATTGAAGATCATCGTAAAAACCCTAAGAAGGTCATCTTGCATGAAGGTCTTATGAGTCTATTGTTTGTTCATATTAAGCTTAAATTAATCCATGTTTCCCCTAAAACCCCTAGTAAGAAGGGGGTTAAGATTTTTGGTTATGATACTGGGGACTCTGTTGCGGAATGGGAAGGTAGTTCTGAGGAAGAAGACTCAGATTATGATGATATGTCTGTGGATGAAAGTGTGTTTGAGGAAGGGGTTGATGAATCTGAAGAGTGGACCAAGGGCTATGAAATAGATGTGGAATTGAGGGAAGCCATGGTGAAGTCTGTTAGGAAGAATTTTAAGGGGAAATCTAAAGTCCCCAAGAAGGATAAATCTTCTTCTAAGAAAAAGCTTGAGTTGGTTAAAGAGGTGGATGCTCTTGGTTCAAGTGTGAAGCCCTCTTTGTGTTCTGGGAAGGGTGTTGTGGTGGATAGCTCACCTGTGACTGGTGTTGAGGTTCCTTCAGTTGTGGGCATTTTCAAGAATACCCCTATTGGGGACTTTGGTCCTGGGAAGGTCAGTGTGGTGGAGAATGCCCCAGAGATTGGTGTCAAGGTTCCTGAAGATGTGGGAGTGCTTAAGAGTTCCCCTATTAAGGATATTAGTCATGGTGTGGGTGAGTTGCAACCTGAGTCTGTGCCTATGGAGGTTTAGGGGTTTGAGACGGTCAAGCACACTCAAGATTTTGACCCTATCTCATATTATCTTGCTTCTCTTGTTGAGATGGATGTGAAGATGGAACAGTTGGAAGTGTTGGCTGATTTAACTAATTTTCCTAACAAGGAGAGGATTAAGGTGGATGTGGTCGAGGTCGAGGACTCCCCTGTTGAAGAGGATGAGGAGCAGAAAGAGGAGCATAGAAATGCCCCTGTTCACAACATGGAGTAGAATGAGGAGCCTCCTGTCAATTGGGATGATGTCAATATGGGCATGTTCTACAAGATGGTTGAGGATGGAATGCAAAATTTTCTTTCTCTAGTGAAATGGCTATTTTTAGAGGTGAAGGAGCTCAATATCTAGGTTAAAAATTGGCAGGATATATGTGTGGCTATGATCTAAGGCAATCAAAAGGAATGGGAAATAAAAGGTAAGGTGAAAAATATGAACGTAATGCTAGATAAATTAGTTGTTGATGTTGATTTCCTGGGGGTTTCTCATGAGGAGAGGATTTCCTCTTTGGAAATGATTGTCAATTAGATTTTGGAGGATAGAGTTGTTAGTATTGAGGAAAAAATTGGTAAGTTGTCGAAGGATTTGAAAATTGTGGTTAACATCAACAACAATTCTTTGAAGACAACTGCTAAGGGTCTTTCCATTTTGAATGAGAAAGCCTTGAAATGGACAGGTAAATCTTTGGAGCTGGAGGATTTGGAGAAAGAAATTGAAGATGCTAATTTCTCGGGCCAGGTGGAGAAAAATGGGGATTCTACTCCAGCGTTGGAAAAGGATGTGCAGGTCGGACCATGTCTCAAGACGGGGAGTAAGACTAAGAAGAGGGTTGTTGTGTCTTTTGATGAGCTCAAAGATGTTGTGGAGATGCATGAGGAGGTTATAGAGGAGAATATGGCCTCGGTGAATGTCTTCGATAAAATGTTGTAGCTGTTGATGACTCTTTTGCTTGTTCAGCCTGGGTGCTAATGTTTTTTGTTGTTGGTGTGTTGACATGATGCTATTGTTTTATCTTTTGTCAGCTTCTTGGTTTTTTGGGCTATTGGTTTTGGTTGTTTAGTTTTTATTGCAACTTGTCATCTTTGTAAAGGGTTTTGGGGCCCCTTCAAAACCTGATTTTCCTTATCAAAAGCACTAACTCCAATTCAAACCCTACCCCTAACTCTAATTCTAACATTAATATTAATTCAAACAC
>VDFB02186424.1:3455-16434 GCA_007258455.2 Sequoia sempervirens
GGTACTACCTTTGTCAACATGTCAGCTAGATTTAACTTCGTGTCAATTTTCTCCACTTGCAGCTTACCCTCTTCAATAGCATGATGAATGAAATGATATCTCAACTCTATATGATTAGTCCAATTGTGAAAGACAAAATTCTTGGACAAGTGAATAACACTATTGCTATCACAAAACAGAGTAAAAACTGATTGCTTACACCATAACTCACCTAACAACCGCTGCAACCATATCATTTCCTTTGATCCTTCAGAAAAAAGCAATATATTCTGCCTCTGTAGAAGAAAGTGCAACCACCTGTTGCAATTGAGAAACCCAACTGATTACTGCCCCAACAAAAGTGAACACATAATCGATAGTAGAACGTCGTTTATCCAGATCTCCAACCATATCCAAATATACATAAACTCGTAGATGATTGTCCTTACCACCAAAACATAAAACACGATCAGAAGTACCTTTTAAATACCTGAAGATCAACTCCACTGCCTGCCAATGTGGTTTACCTAGATTACTTAGAAATCTGCTCACAACTCCCACTGCATGAACAATATTCAGACAAGTACAAGTCATGGCATACATTAAACTGCCAACTACTGATGAATATGGAACACTCTTCATGTGTTCTTTTTCCTCTTCTATTTTAGGACACATAGTTGAGGATAACCGAAAATGATCAGCCAAAGGAGTACTAACAAATTTGACATTCTTCATATTGAATCTATCTAAGATTTTAAGAATGTACTTTTCTTGAGATAATCTAAGTTCTCTCTTATTTATATCCCTTATTATATTCATCCCAAAAATCCTCTTTGCTTCCTCTAAATCCTTCATGGAAAATCTTTGAAATAAATGTTGTTTCAACTCACGAACTATCCTCACACTAGTGCCAACAACCAACATATCAACATAAAGTAATAGAATAACAAACTCACCATTAGGAAGCCTCTTGTAATAAACACACGGGTTTGATTCAAAATGAATGAAATGTTGCTGAGTCATGAAGCTATCAAATTTTAGATACCATTGCCTCAGGGCTTGCTTGAGCCCATACAAACTCTGCTTCAATCTACAATATAAATGTTCTTGACCCTGCTTTGCAAAACTTTCAGGCTGATCCATGTATAATTCCTCTTCAATATCCCCATGAAGAAAAGTTGCTTTGACATCTAATTGCTCAAGTTCAAGATCCCAAATAGTTGCCAAGCCTAACACTGCTCGAATGGTGTTCATTCTCACAACTGGTAAAAATATCTCATTGAAATCAATTCCTTTTTCCTGAGAAAAACCCTTCACAACCAATTTGGCCTTGTAACGTTTATGACCTCCATCTTCCTCTTTCACACGATATACCCATTTATTCTTCAGTTTTTTCTGATGTGGCAGAAGAGGAACCAAATCCCATGTGTCATTTGCACACAAAGACTCCATTTCTTCATTCATCGCCTCCATCCATTTTACTGAATTTGCATCTTTGCAGAAAGCGACCCCAAATTTTTGCAAGCTCACCTCATCATAAAGCAATGATGCAATCATCGGATGGTTATGTATTGACTTGAAAAGCCAGCGATGGATCATTAAAATGTTGCATTATGAAGCGTGAGGCGAGGGAATTAAAAAGATTGAAGGTTTCCTTGGCTCTAAGGAAAGTTGTGTGCTAACAATTGAAGGTTGTGTAGCATCTTTTAAAATTTGTGAATGACATTGAGAGCAATGTTGCTTAAATACAAAGAACATTATAAAGAAGGAAGTGATTGAAAGAGTGTGGGGTCGTGGGAATTTTAGGAAGTTGTGATTGACTTTGAACAGACTACCTCCTTGGGTAGGTCGCTGGAGTCATGGAGATGCATTAGCATTTCAATAGAAAGCTTTAGGGCTCCAATGTTTGAAGGCAGAGATGTTAAATTAGATGGCTGCGAAGAAACTACTAAAGGTTGGGAAAATGTAACAAAATTTTTCCTGACATGGCCATTATCGAATAAATCAACATCAAAATATTCATTTGAAGATGTGTCCTGAGGCTGCAAACCTAGAAAAATTTTCTCATTGAAGACAACATCCCGACTGTGAACAATCTTTTTAGCGACGGGATCCCATAGCCTAAAACCGAACCGATCCTCTCCATAGCTGAAAAAAATACACCTCTTTGATTTGAAATCAAGCTTCGTTCACTGCTCCTTAGGAATATGCACAAATGCTTCATAGCCAAACACCCGCAAATGGCGATATGAAAGTCTTTTTCCAAGCCATCTCTCCTCTAGAATATCAAAATCCAAACGAGATGACGAAGCACGGTTGATTAAATATACTGCAATGTTACACGCCTCTGCCCAAAACTCTTTTCCCAAACCGGCATTGGAGAGCATACAATGAGCTCTCTCAAGAATCATCCGATTCAACCTCTCAGCAGCACCATTTTCCTAAGGGGTGAATGGGACCACCTTTATTCTACGAATGTCATTGTCTGCACAAAAATTGTCAAACTCCAAGGAGCAAAACTCTCCCCCATTATCAGTTTTAAGACATTTAATTTTATGCCCTATTTGGTTTTTAACAAGAGCCTTAAAAATTTTAAATTTTGAAAAAAAAATTGATTTTTTATTTAACATGTAAATCCAAACTTTGTGAGTGTAATCATCAAGGAAAGTAACAAAGTAATTTGCACCTCCAAAAGAAGTTACCTTAGTGGGATCGAAAACGTCTGAATGCACAAGTTCCAAAGGAGTGGTTTTCTAATCATGGCCTGTCCTCAAGAAGCTGGCTCGGCTCTGTTTGCCATAAAGGCAATGCTTGCAAAACTCCAAATCCACTGATTGTAAGCCGAGAAGTTGATCTCGTTGAACCATTACTTCAAGCCCTTTCTTGCTCATGTGCCCGAGCCTCTTATGCCAAATTTTGGAATTGTTGTCCATAACTGTCATGGTAGCTCCCACTTCAGCATGGCATTTTAAAATGTAAAGATTACCCAACTTCTTTCCTTTTTCTAGCACTAAAACTCCCTTGGTTACTTTCGAATTGTCTAATAAAAATTTAACATTACACCCAGAAGCAATAAGCTAACTTACAGAAATTAAATTTCATTTCAACAAAGGAACATATCTCACATCCTTTAAAATCCATTGATTGCCATTTTTCAAATTCAAAATTATATCACCCTTACCAACGATTTCACATTCGTTATTGTCACCAAGAAAAACCTTACCGAAAGTACCTTCTTTGAAATTTGTAAAAGCTTTCCGGCATAAAGTAGCATGGAAAGAAACCCTAAAATCAAGTACCCACGAGTCTGCAGTCGTGTCTCCAGCAGCGAAGACCAAGACACCATCGTCTTTTTCAGCTATGGTGTTTGCTTCATTGTTACTGACTTTGTCCTATGCCTTTTTATAATACCAACAATTTTTCTTTGTGTGGCCCGGTTTTCCACAAAACCAACAGGCACAAGTCCTTCCTCTGGATTGTGATCTATGTGCAGATTTTGATCTTCTTCTATTATTATTTTTGCCTCTTTCTTTACTTCTACCTCTATTACCAGTACTTACAACGGTTAATGTCTCACCAGATGAGGCTTCTTGATTTTTTCTCCGCATATCTTCGCTTAGAAGAGTGGTTGCAACATCATCGAATTTCAATTTACTTTTGGCAGCCACCAAAGTGCTCACTGCCATCACCACACCTTCCCAACTATTCGATAAAGAACACAGTAATAAAATAGCCTTGATCTCATCATCCAAATTAATGCCCACAAAAATTAACTAGGTGACTAATGTATTAAATTCATTTAAATGATTTGACATAATCCCTCCTTCTCGCATTTTTAAATTATACAGTTGTTTCATGATGAATACCTTATTGGAAGCCGATGCCATCTCAGACATTGAAGAGAGTTTGTCCCACAACTCCTGTGTTGTCTTCTCAGCTAAGACATTAAATAAAACATTACTGGACAGCCAAAGGAAAATTGTAGTTCTTGCCTTTTTGTCCAGTTTCTCCCAATTTTCATTTGATAAAGAACCTTGCCCTTTGGCTTTTCTAGCCAATACATTTGAGAAATCTTGCTTGATGAGCAATGACTCCATCTGCACCTTCCACAGACCAAAGTTTTGACCTACAAATTTTTCAATCTTCCATTTGTCTGCATCTTCCATGGCTCTAGGAATTCTTCACTGATTTCCAGCACCAAATTTCTCCACCGAGCTCTAATAACAATTGTTGATTATAATTGCAGAATCAAATGGAAGTAAAGCAAATGAATAGAAAATAAAAGATTAAAAATAACACAACAAAGAACACGATATTTATAGTTGTTCACCCAAAGATGGCTACGTCCACTTTTAGGGATTATCTCTTTTATTAATTCTCCAATTGATTACATATTCAACCAACAACTTGTATTTATAAAACAGTCTCAACTCCAATAATTGGAAAAATCCATTGAAACAAACAACAACTTCTAAATTTGTGAACACATGCCAAAAGAAGCTATTACAAAAGGTAACCATTTTTAATTGTGAGAGAAACTTGCTAATTTGGGCTTCACTGAACCCAACATGGAGTTCCATGAAGCATTGGAAACATGAAAATGTCAATATTTCAAATCTTGATCTTAAAATCCAAAACTCATCTTTCTTTATGGGAGACAGTAGTCTCATGAAAGGAGGCCTCAAGTTTGCGAAAGATCTACTCGCTACTCATATTTGTTAGGGAATACATTTGCCAATGTTTTGCTTCCATGTAGTTGACTTTTCATGAAATTTACTTGCAAGTCTACAATAGCACAAAGTCTATAGCTCAACTCACAACAACACAAGCTCTACAAATGCATGCACATAAACCCTCAAGTTAAACATAAAGGAATATACCTCTTACATGGAAAGATAGCTCCATGAAACTTCCAACAAAATCGCATTCTCCCTTTCCCCAATACTTCTTCAATAGCTAGTCTCCCACCCAAAACAAAGCCCAATTCACCTTATATCCCTTTCTTGGAATAATCTACCCTAAGTAACTTAGTTGGGGCCTCCAAAAATCACTTAATAACACAAATTTTCTCATTTTTCAACCAACAAAAATGACTTAAAATATCCTATACGGGATTACATAATGATCTCTCACTTAAGACCCAATAAAACACAATCCAACCATTCTTAAGCACCATTTACTTTAAATGCTCACCTTATGCAAGCAACTTACAAGAAGAGATAAAATAAAATACATTACTTCACATAGTGAAGTAGGATGATTGGGGTTCTAGGGGTTCTCTGGTTTCTCTTTGACTTTTATGTACATATTTGCACACTCATCACAACATGTTAGTGCATCAAGATATGACTATATGAAATAATATATAATGTATAAAATCAATTGACAATAATTAAACATCCATTCCTTGAAAATACCTTGGCATGTGCTACTTGGATTGTTGTAACTCGATTAACTGTAAGTTAGAAAGCACCTCCTTCCACTCATCATTAAAAATGTTATGGTTCTACGAGCTTAAAATTAGTATAACATGATTATTTAATTTTAACATATCTAGGCAGCCTATATATCATGATTAAGCCATCCTAAGTATTCATATCAACATTCTCCCTTCATAATCACACCTCCATTTCTAGAATATTTCCATTTTATAGAAATCTTGACAAGATCAAACTTATTTAATTCAACACTACATTGGCATTTCACATTGAATTTCCTTGGTTGCCAAACATCATAACCATATATGCCATTTCAATTTAAATCTTACTCTCCTACCAAAATAACCCATGTAGAAAATTTTAATTCAAGATATATATTTTTCATGAGTGGAAGAGAATACCCAAGCAACAATTTTGAAAGGTTTAAGGAATGTTACCATGATAATGTGTTAATATTAAAACAAAAATGACTCATCATTATTAAGCTAAGAGAATAGTAATATAATCAATAACTTTCAATAACAAAGAATTATAAGAGCTATAACTACTAAAACTATATTAGATTAATGAATCCCTATGATACTTGGGACACTCACCCATAACATAGTCTTATGTAATATAATGTCCTCAAATGCATCTAGTACCATGAATGAGAGTATGAGTAATATTAACAACACCTACAATATTACTTGTTACTATGAAAAATGAGGTAATAGAGTATAACCTATGGTACTACCATCCTGTTGCTACAACTTAAAACATTAACCTCATCTCAACACATTATTTTAGGTATCGAGCAACATACAACATATTATCCATGTCAAAACAAAAAGCATAATCTATCATTTATCTTGGCAGCCAACTATAACACAATAAATCATCTTCACACAAGGAGTTATAATCCATTGTAACCAAGGCGAGGGTCTTACATGTTATGAGCTTCATTTTTACCAACCCAATTAACAATTGTGCATGTCATCACCTATCAAACCAACTCAAATTATTTTTCAAATGTTTAAGATAAACTCTCACAGTTAGCATCAAGAACAAGTTTAAACTACACATTAATTGTTCCAATCATAACTTTATCAATCTAATTGGTGTCTTTCTCCAAAGAACCTTTATATTTTATTTTTTTGAATTAAAAAATTAGTAGCTACAAATTCTTTTAGATTATCTATAATATAACACTCTACAATTCACTTTTCAAAAGGTGTTCTTCATCTTGCATGATATTTGCAATTTGTGACCCTAAGGAGGTATATCAAAGGCCCATGCAAACCTTTGCTACCATTCTAGAGAAATGTTGTGAGACACAACCTATGTATTCTTACTAGCAAGATAAATAAATGTTCATGCAATCACCTGTTAGAGCACTCAAATTCTATTTTGAGTGTTTGAGATATATCATCATAGTTAGTAGCGAGAACAAGTTTATACAAACTGATTGATTGTTCTAAGAATCACAAATCTATCTTTCTGAATTGTTACTTATTCCAAAGTACCTTGAAAGTATGAAATATAACTATGAGAATCTTAGTAACTACAAATTCTTTTGGATATCTTCAATGAAACCAAGTTTTCCACAAATTTTGATATAATAGAATACAATACACAAATTATTTTTATGAATGTGTTCTTGGACTTAAAAGATATTTACACTTTCTAACCTTTGTGAGGTAGATCAAAAACCACACAAAACTTTTTTTTAAATATAAAGAAATATTGACTTACAACAATGTTTTTTCACCAATCACGTAAAGAACAAAATTATCCCTCTAGTATTATATTCTCCAAAGGATGTAAATAACTTGGTTTTCTCGTGAGGACAATTACAAGTGTCAATTTACAAAACATTGGTACTTCATATAGACTGCTTCAATTTATAACCACATTTTATGGTAATTTCCTAGCTGAAAGAAATATGATGTCCAGAATCTTTTAATAAGCATAGCATCGAAGAGCTGTCTCAACCAGGTGTGGGATGCAAAGAGTGGCAACTTCACTTTTCCAAATCCTTGAAAAGTTACTGAAATGAGTGTTGAAAGCCTTCAAAAATTCTTCATTGATGGTTGTACTCACCCAAAACTCTTCCTCTAAAGCACCCAAAACAGTAAACAAGCAGTCAACTTGTTTTATTTAATGGACAATTTCCAAAATTGTACCCACCCCAAGCAAAAATTATCAAGCCTTGAAAAGATGTCAACTGTGCTTCAAGAGTCTTCAACCACCATAAACCACCATCATAACAAAGATTGTGGGCTGAGAGCTTGCAAATTTCACTGGCATAGAAACAAACCAATCTAGAAGCCAGTCACCAACAAAGAATTTCAGGGTCTCAAATTTAATTTTGCAACTAAAAAGGAGTCTTAACTATCTTAACATGATTGTGATTTTTCTCTCTTGTATTAACAATGGAAAACTCAAAACAAGACAAAAAAAAATGCCTAGTGAACTGTAACAAGATGATTGTATTTTATGAACTTACAAATTTCAAGGACAAAATAAACAAATATAATGGCACATTTATAGCTCATTCAAAATAAATGGTAACTTTATCCAGTTTTAAATTGTTAACAAGCAATCATATGACTAGTGAATTGGCTCGGCTACTTTACAATTCACAATGTTGCGAACCATGTAATTTTGAATTGAAATGATTTTATGACTATAAATGTCTACTTAAAGGTCCTTCAAAAAATATTACAGATACAATCCCATAGGGGGCTACTGGTCTGATCTTGCCTGCATTGGAGTTCCATGAAGCATTAGAAACATGAAAACATCAATAATTCAAATCTTGAGCTTAAAATCCAAAACACATCTTTCTTTATGGGAGACAGTAGTCTCATGAAAGGAGGCCTCGAAGTTTGCAGGAACTGCTCACTACTCATATTTATTAGGGAATATATTTGCCAATGTTCCTGAGAAATTTGCTAAAGGTCATCTGGGACACAGTCCTGAAAAACTATAACAGGGAGCTGGAATTCTCTTTTTCCTGGGATCATCTCACTGTAAATTTCTCATAGTTCTCATCATCACCAGCTAAGAAAGTTATGGCAGTGCCAATCCATGGGTCCATGACCTTATTATGAAGCCAAATGTTGCAATATGCTTAAACTGCTTAAATTCAAATTGCAAACCATATAAAAGATAATGCAGATAATGAAATATCAAGGCAAAGTAGCTGCCCAGCTGCAACAACTAAACATGTGACAAAGTAGCAATTAGTAATGCTCTAACTAAAAATTTGGTAAATGTCATGTATAACTGATTTTCTTACCACAAAATATCATAAAGAGCATTGCACAGATCGAAAATACTCTTGCAGTGGTGCAAAGATCATAGTCCTACTGAAAAACTTCAAACATACCGCCATTAATACCAGCACAGAAATGTGACCCAAGAAAGAAAAGATTTAACGAATAGCAGCCAACCGCAAAGTAAAGCCAGAAATACAATAAATTATTGTAACAATCAATCAAATGAAAAACATAGAAAACTCACAAAAACAAATCATAAAATGCATATTTAAATGCTATGGCATCAATGTAAACCATGAACACTAACAGCTGAAAAAAAAAAAAGGAAATCACCACTGCACAATAGCAATAACTGGTAACATTAAAAATCTTAGAATCTAGAATAGGGAAGTGATGAAGAAACACATAATACCTAGAAAACAGAAACTGGATTCACAATGCTGCTTGAGCCATCTCAGAATTGTTTGATCTAAGAAACTCTTGCACAACCAGATTACTCCCTGTTTCTGCAACAGCACACATGTTTATCCTACCATGCATAACTAAATTCAGCAATGCACATATTTCCACAATTGTCATTTCTTCATTTGGCTTATCCTCAAGCAGGCTGACTAATGGACAGCAATCTGGCATTTCATCAGTTGTTTTGACAAGGCCATCACTCTGGAAATACAACCTAGAGCAATTGTGGCCAATAACCTGACAGGCTAGGCTTGGGTCTCTGGATCAAGAAGATACTGTGACAGAGGAGCAATAGCATATTTGGATACTTTCAGGTTTTGCAATTTGATAATGTTAAACAACGCTTCCAGTAGCCTGGCTGTTGATTTTTCTCACTTGTGGGACCTTAAAACTTCCAAAAGGGATTCCACTGCACCACATTCTGCCATTAGCTCAGCACTTGATATATCATCTGTCTCTAGAATAATCAATTCACTGAGAGATACTACTACAGTTTTCTCACTACTTGATCGTAGCTGCTTCACAAGAATTGCAAGAGGCACTTTTAAATAGTAATGGCAACTAAAGCACAAGACATTTGAAAGCACCAATGCAATTGATTCCCACAATGCATGTGATGGTTGTGGATCAAGTTGTAAAAGAACCTTTGGAGTTCAATTATGCCACCAGCATCTAAATGGCATTTGGGCAAAACTCACAGAAAACACTTTCAAGCACCTTTGTTGCTTTCATATGTACGCTTGAAATGTACTGCCAGCTGTACAGTAGGCACTGCAGCTTGCAATGCTGTAACATCTATCTTAAAAGTCTCGGGCAATAAGATGTGCAAGTAATTCAGCTCCAAGGTGCTGGACATAATGAGAAGGTGATTCAAGAAATACAAGTAACAGCTCAATGGCTTGGCTAGGTGTGACTTGCAGGTTGGCAAGAGATTGGGACTTCTCTAGGATATTTTCTCTCAATACCCTATTTTGGCCCCATGTGCTTACTTCTACAATCAAAGAACACAGCGAATCTGGTGCATCACGGAGAATTTCAAGAACACCATCAATTACCTAGCCTATTTTGTCCATTCCATATGCGTTGACAATGCTATTAAGCATGATCTTAGTAATCTCACATCCTTTTGATCTCAGTTTCTTCAAAATGGAGAGCATCTCATCAAACATCTTTGCTTTGCCCAGGCTACTGAGGATGGTGTAAAAGGCATCTGTGTTATATTCATAGCCCTCCTGCCTATCTGCCCAATTGAAAATCATCAAAGCATTTTGGACTTTGGCTTACTATTCCTTTTTGGGTTTCTTGACCCATTGGTTTCTTTAAGGTTTAGCAACAGGGATGAGTATGATAGAGCATCCCTTGAAATATTGAACTGGATCTTTGTTGTTCTTCTGTGTCTACCTTGCCCACGAAAAACATGAAGTGGGACATCACAGGCATAAAACCAAAAACCAAGATGAGAGGAGGCAAGCATACCTACCGTTTCAATCCACATGAAGTATTTGTATTGCTAATGCCTCATGTTTAAAGTGATTCATGATTTGAATTTCTCAGTGTGTCAAGTTTCTGTAAGCAGTAAGTTTTAATATTGACAAATGCATTTCATAGACATCATTTCATTAGATGATTCATGTCATCTATATGAGCAAAAAAATGATTCCTTGGTTTTATAATTTTTAAATAGTTACTGAATGTCAGTTATTGATGCAGGAGCATCCACTAAATAACAAGACACCAGTCTTCTCAAAAGCAAGATCTACTGTGAGGCCAACTTTAAAAAGATAGTTGGAATTTGAATGCATATTTTAATAAACTATATAATGCCTACAGAAAAGAAGACCAAAAGAATCACCGAGAAGATGAAAAGAGGAGTTTGACGTCAAGATTGAAGGGGGGTGGCATGAATTAACATTCAAATTTAATTTGAATAAAAGTGCAGAGAACAGGGAAGAGAAGTTGTAAGGCTGTGCATAATAGTTGAGGAGAATACAATAAAATTGCATAAAAAGGAAATTTGATATGATTTGAAGGAGGAGGAATGAGAATTTGAAGCGTTGGAGCAGCAATTTAAAATAAAAATATTGAGGCATGGAAGAATGCAAGAGGACGCCTCATAGAAAGTGGGGAGAGGCTGCGGTGAATACAATGAGCAACAGGAAAGAGCATATATACAAAATGAAAACAAATAAATTGAGTGCAAATTGAATGACTAAGCACACCCCTATAGAATCAGCATAGAGAAAAGAGAAATGGTTAAGTGTGAACAGCCAGGGGAGGGCGTGTGTTTTGCCAGGTGAGAAAGCATAAGAAGTGAAAAGGAACAACAACAAAAGGGCATGGATGGAGTTGCAACGTGAAATTGAAGAAGATTGGTTTTTGGGTAGCCAGTTATTAAGGAGAAAAAGGCAGTAGGCCGCTAATGTGAAGAATGGAGGAGCGCATAAATTACCAATGTAGAAATTCAACATTGTTGGCAATACTCAGAATTGACTGTAGGCAGAAATAGGTGAGAGCACATACAGATATATTGGCACAAGGTGAATGATCATGTGCAATGTAGGCAAAGTGAATACATAATTTAATTGCCAGTAGAAGGAATATTAGCTTGAGATAAACGATTGTCTGATCAATGAACTCCATTGGAAATGTATTTTGAGTGCAAATAATGTTTAATATGAATTAGTATTTATTGGACAGAATTATGATTTATTTTATTTTATTTTTTCTGATCTATGTGAAGTTTAATTGATTGAATGAAAAACAAAATTGTCAATTCAAAAATATAGTGGAGGTTTTATGTGCTTGCATCAGCTACTGATGCTTGATTATTTTATGAATTTGTGTGTACTTTGTCTCTTATGTGAAGCTGTTCTGAAATATTTCTGTGTACAAAAATCTGTAAATCCTTACATATTATTTCGTGGAGCTCATTGTCAAATCATGTTTTTACTCAGTTTATCAAGTTTAAACCAGCACTTCATCTCCAGGTTTAGGCTCTCTAATTAATAGCAAACCCACCCAAGCAGTAAATCCTACCATCCTTGTTCAAATTCACCCAAAATAAAAGACGCCTACTTGAAATTATATAAGTAACAAAAATAAAAAATAGAAAATAGAAAACACAAAATGTTAATTTCAATGAAATGGTAGATCAGTACCCAGAGGCCCCAAATAATCAAAAAGATTAGCCAGATTGGTGTCAAGTTTCTTCAATTATGACCCTCCTACTATGTTGTACTCTGACACTTTGTACAATCCACTTACCACATCACCGACTTCAAACCCAACATTTGTACAAACAACTACTTTCCCTACCATAAAAGAAACGATAGGCTGTAAAATGCACAATAAGTTCTAATGCATTGATCTTTAAAACATCATAACAATTGCATAAAACATTGAAATACCAATTAGACAAGGCTGAGAAGTAAACAACGAGGAAAAACCACAAAACTTGATCTAATTTGAAGTTGTCAAAATAGAATTCCTTGGATTCCCATATACACCTTCTAAGATATGGATCCATTGAGGCCCACATATTCTGCACATCAACTTCTTTCATTACATGCATCCAAGTTTAATTGGATTTCTCTAATTTTCAAGTTTAACAATTATCTCTATGTTGCAATACTTCATCAAGACTCATGCTTCATTATTTGGAAGAGGGAGAAACCTTGAGATGACTAATCAACCATATAGCCTACTTTTAGCAACACGACTTATAAAAAATTAGTTCTCATACAGATTATGGTTTTTAATGTGTTTTTAATCACAATAATCTAAGATAAATGGTTGTTGTTTTTAATGTTTTTTTTAAGTGGTGGAATCATTGAAGCA
>VDFB02186425.1:0-19580 GCA_007258455.2 Sequoia sempervirens
CAGTTGTAGACGTTTGTTGTCATCTTCCATTGGAAGAATGGGTGGCAGTATATTGTCTTGATATAGCCAACTTGATACGTCTTCTTCATCCACAACCTCTTTGCTCAAATCTCCCCACTTTTTGAAAGTGAAAGATGCTACCTTGGTTACCTAGGATATATTGTCAATAGGTTGTGGTTTTCTATGAGACTTAGGTAAAGATGTAACTCTCCAATTACAATGCATCCTTCTCCAAGATATACTCCCCACAACCATTATCTGTGATTATTGCTTTAATGTCCAGGATATTTTGTATGGGGAGTGTCTTTGTCTCAGATGTGGAAGCTAAGGTAGATGGATCAACAAAGGAAGAAGATGTTGGTACTTCATCATTCTTGTAAACTTGTGGGACCTTATAATACCTGGCTTCAAGGTTCTTGCAATAGTAAAATGGTTTTGGGTCACCATGGATTGTGATTTCCTTATTTCCATGGGGAAATTTGACACATTCATGGTATGTAGAAGTGACAAATTGAATTGCATGGATCCATGGATGTCCTAAGATAATGTTGTAAGGAAGCTTAAGATCAAGTACTTGACATGTGGTTTCCATGATGACATGCCTCACTTGGATGGGGAGTTGGATTGTGCCTTGAGAAACCCATTCTTAATCATCATAGGCTCTTATAGTAACACCTTTTCCTTTATTGATAATGTCTTTAGAGAAACCCAAATTCTTGATCAACTACAAGGTACAAATGTTTAGACCTACACCTCCATCCACCTAGACTCTTTTGAATTTATTTGTGTGAACCAAGACCTCAAGATGCAATGCATTTTTATGGGATTTTCCTATTGGGAAGTCATGTTCAAAGAAGGTGAGAAGATGAGGTGTGGTGATATGTCTAGTCATAGCCTAGAACTAGTAAACAACAATTTTATTAGGCACAAAAGATGCAAATAAAGCTTTTTGTAAGATATCCCTATGCACAAGCGATATTTTCAGCAACTCCATGATGGAGATTTTGGTTGGATTTTCTTTAGCTGATCTAAGACACTATAATAACTAGGGTTGTATTTTGGAAGTGTAGGTGGTGCCCTAGGTTACAGTGATGCTCCTTGGATAGTGACCTTTCCTCGATGTGTGGTGACTCTACACTCCGTGTTAAGCCCTTTAATGTTGATGCCAGATATAAAATTATCCAACGATGCTACAAAATTATCATAGGTATGACTCACATTGGTATAGTCATTTCCTTTGCCATTGTATTTTCCTTTGTTATGATCTAGCATCGAGTTTTTGTATATTTTCAGGTCTTGGTTTCTTACTTATTTATCAACTGTTATGTTCCCATTGCCGATAAGATATTGAATGAGGTTTTTTAGTTTCACGGAATTCACTATTTTATGCCCCTTGATTTTATGGAAGTCACAAAGATGCTTCTCATTATACCATGGTGGTTTTACTTGAGGCTCTTCTTAATTCTGATAAGATGAGGTTTGATTGTACTATCTTTTGCATGACAACTTCGATGGGTTCCCCCAATGGTGTGTACTTGCATTTTTGTGAGTAGTTATTCCTAGGGGGTGGTCTTGTTTGAGTGTTAGCATTGTTGACCATTTGATTAGTTTGTTGTTGTGTGTTTTATTATGGTATGTTTTATTGATAGGCCTATTGTTGCGTGTTCAATTGTGGTATGTTTTGTTGTGTGTACATTGGTTGAGTGGTAATTTGATTTGGAGCACTTATGAGCACTTTAGCATTGACGAACCCATCATTGGTAACATTCTTATTCTTAGCCCAAGTGCGGGGCCCTTCATTATAACTAGATGAAGGTCTCTTATCCCTATATGCTTGCATGTCCCCTTTTGCTATAAGGGCTCTCTTGATGTTAGGAGCCTTAGGGATGAGTTGATCATATGTCATGACACATTGCATATTTAATTGAAAGGATAAATCCTCATCAAGGTTAGCAATAATGCTTCCTATTTTTTGTTCCTCAAGAATGGGCCATTTTCTTTTTCTAGCTCTATACCTCCATTGTTGTAGGTCATTTGCAAATGTTTCACCCTTGTTTTGTTTTAGGGTGTATTATTCCTCCAAACTGACATCCATGTCTAGGTTCAAAGAGAAGTGATTTAAAAATTGATCTATGATTTCTTGGAATGTTTGGATTCCAGGAGGTACAAGAGAACCATTCAATTACTAGTCCTACCAAGTTCCATGGGAAAATCTGCATTAAGTAGGAATTGTTATAGTCCACTTCCATGCAATGCACATAGAATTCCTTGATGCGGTCTTCCGAATTTCCATGCACTTTGTATTTAGAAAATTTAGGCATTTCAAATGTAGGAAGGAATGGTAACTGTAGACATGCAAAATGTACAAGTTGACATTGCACATCTAACTTTGATCTACTAACATCGTTTCTTCCTAAATCATCCCTCGGTCTAACTGTTTAATCAAATTCCCCTATCTGATTAAATTCATCAATATTCGTCTCTTAATTAAATAAATTATTTTGTCTAATTAAGTCACTTTCCCTTGTTAATTAAATTAGTTCATCTGATCTAATTATCCCTATTTAATTAAATAATCAATTTATTTGATTAAATCTCTAAAGTCTATCTGTTAAATTAAATAAATTAAAACCTTATTTAATTTAATCTAGTACCATCCATTTTAATTAAATAAATCAAAATCTTTATTTAATTAGCCTCTTATCATATTCCTCTCTTTGATTTAAATTAATCCAAATCTAAATCAAATTGTCAAATCAGCTAAATATCCCCTTAAATTAATCAAATCCTGATTAATTTAATCCTAATCACTCAAATCCTCTAGATTTTGCAACTTACACAATTAAATCATTTATTTGATTTAATAATTCCCTATTTTCATTCAAAAAAAGGCATCTAAGTGGAAATATTCCTCAAATTTGAAATCTCCCCCCAAAGGGACTTGTCCATCCAACAAAGCATTTAAAGCTCTTACATTGTCTCTTACATGTCTCCCACTTGGCATTTAACTCATTCTTTATCCCCCCTAAACATGTCATCTCATCAAATTCAAATTTCAAACTTGCACAATCCTCAAAACTTGCTCAACCTTCATCCTCTCACATGTTGACAAGTGGCATTATATCATTGGTTGAATCTTTGTCCCACATTGATCAAATTTGGACATCTCTTCAACTTATCATTCTATAAATACAATGCTTCACCATTCATTTTAGCATCCACATCTCAAGCAAAGTTACCATGCTAAAATACTTAGCAATCCTCATCCATCTCATTGAATAATAGCTAGGTTTTTTGCAGATTTTAAGCTTGGAGCATACATTCAAAGTCTTCATCAAGTGGATCAATCATCTTCAATCAACATTTGCATTCAAGGAGTTGGGAAAGGGCAAATCTCCACACACCTATTTGCACCAACTCCCTCAAGAGATCAAGAGTTTGCTTGCATTAGATATGATTTAATTGTTTCATTTGTGTTCTTCATTTTCATTTCTCATCTTTTGCAAATTTCAAATGGATTTCTTGAGGAATCATTGGTTTCTAATCTTGTGTTTGATCTAATTGTTTGCATGTTTATTGTGTTTGTGCAAGGTATAGATTCAAATGGTTCACATATTGGTGCTAGAAGGAGGGCATACACCTCAAATCCAACACGTTTTTTTATAAAATTTCGTTGTTTTTTGACAGCACTATTCATTAACCCGCATATGATCACTATTTTAGTGTTTTTAGATTCAATTTTAAAATGACCATATCTTGGTCATACGTAGGTCTTTTTTGATGTTTTTTTTTTAAAAATAGGGTAGAATTTCACAAGCTATCCAATGGTGTAGGTGTTTCTTAACTTTAAATTAGTTAAAATTTTCAAATTTACATTTAAAGTAAACACATGATAACTTGGCTAAGTTTTAGGGTGTTTTGGTAAATGGTTTATCTAACCCCTATATCCTTTTGTTTCTTTTGATCTCATCTAACATTTTGATCACTTTTGTAGGTTGGAAATCGAAATCGAAAGAAAGAGGAGCATGGAGATGATATTTTATCTAATCAAAGTGTTTTTTAACACTTAAGTGTTTGTTTAACACTTCTTCAAATAATTTGTCATCATTCTCCTTCTTAGGACACTAGTTTTCAATTGGGCTTCAAAGGAACCTTTTTCATTTCTTGCAAAGGCTAAAATGAACTTTAGGATTACAACTTACTAGATTTGGTTTATTGGATTAACAATTGAACAAGACAATTTCTCACACTTCATTTGGTGCTTTAAAACAAAATCATCATTGCATTTGAGGGTTTAAAAAGAACAAGTGTAGTTTTGTTTGTTTGTGAAGGCTTACTTAGACTAAAGCCATTGGAAAATGACGTATGCGCTTCTCTCGCGCTTTATAGCGATCTTGAGAATTAAAAGGTCTTTTCCATGACTTTGGGTTGAGATAAAGCAATCACCTCCACACTTCGATTTGGGCTTAAAATTGAACAAACTATTGTGCGAGTGTGAGTGGGGACTTTGTTGCGTACATTCTCTCTCCTTGTTGCCTACAAGGATTGATCGAGTTACGAATATTGTTCTTCATTCACTTTTGTTTATCTTAGAGGGCCTGCCTTGGGGAAAAAGTACTCACCCAAGCGACGACTCAACCGGTAACACTCTAAAGCTAAGAGTATTTCCAGCCGGGATATAAATGAGGGTTTTGGTTAAATGCCATAATCACGTGGTTGGCTCCGACAAGATGGATCCGAAAGGGGACTCTTGCCATATGGGTCAATTTCCACGAACGGAAAGTCCTTACTAGAACCCATGTGCTAGAATTTTCCAAAATCCTTAATCTGTTTGTTGGTGCAAGAATGGTCGTTCTGAAGCCGCCCCACAATTTTACGGCTTTTAGTAGAGATGGAAAGCATGCCATGGGAGTTTCATGGAGTGTTGGTGCTTGGTACGCCCGGTATAAGTGAGTGCGTGGAGGGCTTGATGGGGTCAAGCATCTAACCATCCGCTAAAAGTAGGTGTAGCTGGACTTGTCCAAGTGGGGACTCAACAAACATTGTCTATCACATCCATAGGATTGTACATGCTTTTGGGTTACAAAAACACATGCTTGTTCGTAAACATTGGAAAACAAACACTTAAACATGATCATGCAAATTTCAAACCCCTTTTGATAGAGCAAATACCTTTTGAAAAATTTAAGTGTTGTTGCTTTCCCTTGGGATTATGTCCTTAGAGGTTTCTTAGCACTTGAATTTATATCGTCATTTGCTCTAACTAGGGTTAACCTAGGAAATCCCTTTGCCTCAATTTCTTGGAACTCCCACACAACACTTTGTGGGAAGAAAAGGAATTTTGACATAGGACATCTTTAGTTTGAAACATAATCAAGAAAGTGTATTTGGTAAAAAGAAGTCATTAAAAGCAAAGATAAGCAATTGAGCCCCACACATGTCTTTTCAATGATTTCTCACAAGATCAAGATACAAAAACCCAAGAAAAGGAAACTTAGCCCAAAACAACATCAACAAAGACTCAAAAGGTTATATGATTTTAGAGAAAAGTTGTTGGCTAATTTCTATAGACATGCTTCAAGAGACAACCCCACTTTATATTCATTTTACTACACACAAAATCCAAGATTGTTTCAAGGGATTGGATACCTTGCTTAGGGCATAACATGTTCTTCAATACCTTGGTCTTGTTAAACAAAAGTCTAAACTAGGGTCATTCTAAGATCAAAACAAACATTCATCCATCAAAAACATCAACAACCATAAACATCTCACCAACATTTTGAGAAAATCTTGAAACAACTATGCTAGGCTCCTTTGGTAGACATCAAAACCTTTCAAACATGAGACTTTGAATTCTTCAAACATCAAACATCAAACTTGTTCAACTCAAGTGTGTGTGAATGAATCCTTTTGCACATGCTTAGTTGAATTATCACTTTGTTCAAATTAATCGTGGATAGATGCATCCTTCTCCCATCACTAATTTGGATTATCTTTTGGTTAGCTTGTGAGTAGACACATCCTATTCTCACTCCTAAATCAAATTATCCTTTATGAGCATTAGTTATCTTTTTTAGATCATCATTCAAACATCTTGGGGATATCTCTTGCTCAAACATCAACATTCAAAAGATAGAATTCAAAGTCTAAACATCAAACAAACATCAATCAAAGCAAACCCAAAGTACCTAGCATCACATCAAGATTTTCAATACAAATTCAAAACTTCCATTCTCACCCATATATCATACACCTTTCATCTTCACATCTTTGATCTTTTACACATCCTAGTTTGCTCTTTTATGGTTCAAACAAGATCACAACACAAGAGGAACATGGAGTTAAATCAAGAAACATCAACCACAAGTGATCTAAGCCAAAACATTCGAGAAATCCAAAACACACCACTTCCAGACCTCACTATCACTACACACGATCCACAAAAAGAGGTCTTGGTGGAAGACATCACACCAACAAAACTAAGTGAGGAAGAAGTTCTTGAGATGCTCAAACAACCAAAACTACAAAAGTTTCTTCGCGCAATGGCTAAAATAAATCCATCAATTCTCAACACTATTGAGGATGAGCTTCTTGTACCAAATGACCAAAACACCCTTCCATAATCAACCACTTCCATTACCACCATAGAACCTACTATCAATGAGGATGATACCCTCTTCAACACGCATCAAAATCCACTTTACAACCCACTTGGATTTATCGATACATCTGAGGTTCCTTACCATACCACCTCATCATTTTCCCTTGACACGCAAGTGTCTAGACCTTTGGTACAAGCAAGCTCATCTGAAATAGAGAGACCCTACGGGTTTGTCTCTTCATTTGCATAAGAAAATTTTCCACCCTTCAAATCATTCACACCTCCCACCACGTCAACACCATATTTTGGTTTAGGGATCCCCCCTTTACCTAAATTTCCACCTTTCCCTAACATAAATCGCCCCATCCAAATCAATTCATCCAACCAAGGGGGTACATCGCATCTTTCAAACACACCATCCACATCAAACCAACACATGATAGCTAATCAAAATACGGTCTCTCAAATACCCACTATTTCGCTCATCTCTACCATTCCTACCACTTCACCTGGTCCCACCATTCCTATCACTTCACCCATCCCAAATGCCTGTCACTTACGTTCATCGGCGCTGCATGCTGTGCATCAGGCTGCACTGCCCCGTCGCATGCGTCATCGACCTCAAACCATCATCCGGCAATTCGATCGCCAGTCAAATCAAGTCGAACGGTGACGGTGTCAGACGTCGAGCGTAAAACGCGGCGGCGGCAGGCGCGGCAAGTTGGCTGGAAGCTGAGCTTTGTTTGTGGCAACGACAGCGAGGCTGCACAGGCCACTGGAAACTTGCTGGGCGGCGCAGGAACAAGGCGCTGAAGCTTGCTCCCGAGGCACCAGAGCTGCTGATCGCTCAAACTACTCAAATTAGCATAAAGCTGCACAAGCTGCACAAGCCGCACAAGCTGCTCAAGCTACACAAGCTGCAAAAGATGCCCAAGATGCCCAAGCACGAGTGCAAGCACAAGCGCAGTACTTTGCACAACAACAAGCAGCCCAACAACGCGCATATCAGAAAGCGTTAGAGCAATACCAAGAGCAACAAGAAGCAGCCCAACAAGCCCTAGCTGACCAACAACAAGCATTGTTGGACCAACAACATCAAGCACAACAACAAGCTCTATTAGCGCAACAACAACAAGATCAACAACAAGCGTTGTTGAAAGCATACATGGCACAACAAGCAAACATTCCACCCATTCAAACACCCACTCCACCCCCCCATAACACCTTCATTCCACCTCCTGATCCACAATTGGATGTCACCGCACAAATAAAATTTCTGTCACAACAAGTGCTTGACCTTCAATCAGGAAGGACACCAAAACCACAAAAAAACCTATGCCCTTATCCATTTGATAGGAGCGTAGAAATGAAACCATTCCCAAAAGGGTTTGAGATCCCTAAATTTGACAAATATCGCAGAACGGGTAACCCTGAAGATCACATCAGGGAATTCCAAGTACATTGCATGGAGGTGGCTTACGATGAAACGTACTTGATGAGATTATTCCCAAGAAGCTTGCTATTGATTGGTTTTCTCGACTTTCTGGAATCAAAAAATTCCAGGAAATCATAGATGCCTTCATACATAATTATTCCTTCAACACTCCCATGGAGGTTAGCTTACATGAATTATCATCTCTCAAACAAGGGAAAAATGAATCATTCGGTGCTTTCTTACAATGATGGCGATCCAAAGCTAATCAAAGCAAGTGGTCCATGCCTGAAGAGCAACAAGTGGGAACTATCATTGCGAATCTTGATGGGCCCTTGGCCTTCCACCTCAAAGTGCAAAACATCACCACTTACGACCAGTTGATCCCTAGGGCGCTCAATATCGAACGAGCCCTTGCCACACAGGGAGAAACTTCATCATATCAAGAAGGCCGCTCATCATCTAGTTATCATGACAAACCACGAACATGGGCAAAGAATCGTAATGTAACCAATGATGGTGTCGTTGATGCCAAAGTTGTCATTAGTGCCCCATGAAAGAACAATCCACCATCCCAACAACAACAACACCAAAATACCAATCAAAGCAATCGACAAGTCAATACTGTGGTCCAACCATCCCATAACCAAAACACAAACAACATTGATAATCAAGGAGGACCACAGCGAAACAATTTCTTCCCCAAACGAAAATACACACTCCTTGGGGAACCTGCTGAAGCAATCATGAAAAGATTGGTAGATGAAAAATTGATAATGGTCCCTACACATAATAATTATCAAGAACCATCAGTCAAGCCACCATGGTATAATGAGAATTATCTTTGTGACTTCCACAAACTCAAGGGACACACGACAAACAACTGCATGAGGCTCAAAAATCTAATTCAAGACCTCATAGATGACAAAATCATAGATGTGGAAGCACCATCAGGAAACAAAGATCTCAAGATTTACACGAATCCGATGCCGAATCATGGTAACAAAGGAAACAAAGATCAAGACAAAGGAAAAGGGGCTTATAAAAATGTCAACCACACATACGAGGGTGTTGTCGCTTGTTTAGATGAGTTTTGTGGAGTCATCACCATCAAAGGGGCCCAAGCCGATTGTGGAGTCACCACAAGAGGTGGAACGGTTACCATTGCAGCACCATCCCAACCAAGCAGAAATTCCACATCCAATCCAAGGTCTAACCCTAGTGGCTATAATGTCTTGGATCAATTGAAAAGAACCCCTGCACATATCTCCATCATGGAGTTACTCAAAATCTCATCTGCACACAAAAAGATTCTAGAAGAAGCTTTGGCGTCATCTACTATCCCCGCAGATCTAGATGCAGAACAATTCCAAGCTATGGTCGCAAGTATCACCACACCTAACATTCTTACATTTTCTGAACAAGACTTCCCCACACAACCATCTCACAACCGTGCGCTTCATCTGGAGGTGTACGTAAATAAAAAGAAAGTCAAGAGAGTCTTGGTGGATGGAGGTGCAGGCTTAAATATTTTCTCCTTAAAGCTTCTAAAGAATTTGAACATTTCGGAGGATTCAATTGACAAAGGAAAAGGCATCACAATAAGAGCATACGATGACCAGGAAAGGGTATCCCAAGGCACCATTCAGCTTCCTGTCCAGGTTGGACCCGCCATCATGCAAACCAACTGTCAGGTCTTGGACCTCGATTTACCATACAACATTCTCATAGGGCGACCATGGATACATGCAATGCAAGCTGTAGCTTCAACCTTTCATCAATGTGTGAAATTCACACATGAAGGTCAAGAGGTTACTATCCATGGAGATCCTGAGCCATTTGCCTACTGCAAAAATCTAGAGGCAAAATACTACAAGATCCCGCAAGTAGCCAAGAACGATGAAGGCCCATCAACACCTTACGTGGATCCTGCCACTCTCACTTCTATGACAGAGACACCCTCCACCCCTGCCATCCTCGCCTTTTCTGATATCAAAGTCATAATACAAGATGATGGTTGTGGAAACTATTCAATGCCTAAGAATTCTTTTGTAGTAGGAGAGCTACCACAATCTCCTAGATCAAGAGGACGACCACAATCACAAGAAGCTTCAACATCTCAAGGCTCCTATGAACGAAACCCTACCTTCACAAGTGCAGGAGATCTTGGTCAGGAAACATTAGAGGGGGACCTATCTCATCTCCTTTATCGAGATGATATACCGGCAGTTGAATTACCTATGGACGAACGAAACAGAGGTATGAAGATGATGCTCTCAATGGGCTATAACCGGAACCAAGGGTTAGGCCAAGATAATAACGGGCGTGTAATACCCATTATACCTGAGAAGCAAATAAAAAATCTTGGCATTGGTCATCCTACTCCTAAGGTAACTGTACTTGGTCGAGGTGCCCATGGTAGACAGAACCAAATGCCTCCTCAGGAATCCATAGCTACTCCACAATCCTCCATGACTTTAGGAATGCCCACTGATTTAACTGAGTCACCAGAAATAGGATTACCTTTACTGTTTGAGGATACTAACGTCCTTATGATTAGCACCTTGTCTTATGAGTTTGAAAACCAAAGCAATGAAATCCGATTAGTCTATCCCCAACTGATTGATTACGACCAACGAGGACCACCAATTCTTGACATGTTTGAAAACGATAAGGCGCTCTCGGAATTCATGGGACTTAGGGATGACATTCCATGTGGGGATCATAAGGTAGGTTTTATCATAGAGCTGGATACACATGCATACTATGGAGAAACGATTGAATCCCTCAGTCGCAAAAATAAAAAATTGAGAATAATCTCCAAGTCCTTGAGTGAAAACCACCTTGTGGCACTCTCCGACTCTGAAAAGGTAAAAAGAAAGGACGCATCCAATGGTGAAAACCTCTCTGAGGCGCCTGAGGATGGGGGATTCAATCTTCCTCTTACAACTATACACCAAGAAAAGTCAGCTATGCTAGCAGAAAAGTGCAACCCCATCAATCTGGGAACACAAGAAACTCCTCATATTACATTCTACGCTGAGTCATTATTATGCAAAGAACAAGAGGAGTTGGCTACCTTCTTAAAGGAGAGGAAGATAAACTTTGCATGGACCTATGCTGATATGCCAGGATTGGATCCGGAGGTAGTGGTTCATCACTTGGCAGTCTATCCTGAAGCTAAACCTGTAAAACAGAAGTTGAGAAAGATGCACCCACAGATTGCTCTATTAGTCAAGATGGAACTCCATAAACTACTAGAGGCGGGATTCATACGAACGATCGCCTACCCTGAGTGGGTCTCCAATATAGTACCGGTTTCAAAACCAACTGGGGGCATAAGAATCTGTACGGACTTTAGGGACTTGAACAAGGCTTGCCCAAAAGATGATTTTCCGTTGCCTAACATTGATATGATTGTAGACATGACCGCGGGGCATGAGATGCTTTCCTTGATGGATGGATTTTTAGGCTATAATCAGATAAGAATTGCAGAGGAAGACCAACATAAAACATCTTTCACTTGTCCTTGGGGCACATACTACTGGAACGTAATGCCATTTGGCTTAAAGAACGCTGGGGCCACATACCAAAGGGCCATGACACTAATATTCCATGATATGATCCACAAAATAGTTGAGGACTATGTCGATGACATCCTGGGAAAATCCAAAAAGAGGAAGGATCATATATCGGTCTTGAGTGCTATCTTTGATAGACTAGAAGAATACAAGGTTCGTTTGAATCCCAAGAAGTGCATCTTTGGCGTACAATCAGGAAAGTTGTTGGGCTACATAGTGTCAATGAGAGGCATTGAGATTGATCCAGCAAAGGTGAAAGCTATACTTGAAATGGAAGCTCCTAGGACATTGAAACAATTGAGAGGTCTCCAAGGCAGGCTTCAGTCAATTCGCAGGTTCATAGCACAATTAGCAGACAAACAAATCCCTTACTCTCACTTACTCCACAAGGGGGTAACATACAAATGGGATGACAAATGTGAACAAGCCTTCAACAAAATCAAGGAATATCTGTTAACACCTCCAGTACTAAGGCCTCCAATTTAGAACAAACCATTGATCCTTTATATCTCAGCAACTGCAGTAGCCCTTGGTGCTCTCCTAGCACAACATGATGAAAATGGAACAGAAAGAGCCATCTACTACATCAGCCGTACAATGGTGGGCCATGAGTTAAACTATACATTCATTGAAAAAGCTTGCCTAGCAGTGGTGTTTGCATCCCAAAAATTCAGACACTACATGTTGGCACACAAGAGCAAACTCATAGCTAAAATTGATCCCTTAAAGTATCTTCTTTCAAAGGCAATGCTTACGGGAAGAATGGCTAAGTGGGTAATGATATTATCAGAATATGACATTGAGTATGTGGAGCGCAAGGCAATCAAGGGACAGGTCATTGCAGACCAACTGGCAGATGCACCTATCTATGCAGAGAACCCACTTGTTTCAGAATTTCTAGATGAATCCATTTTCAACATTGACATAACTACTCATTGGAAACTATACTTTGATGGATCCTACACACAACATGGTTCAGGAGCTGGTATCTTCTTCATCACTCCACAAGGGGATTGTATACCAAGATCATACAAACTAGCATTCCCTTGTACCAACAACATTGCAGAATACGAGGCTTTAACTATGGGTCTCAGGATAGCAGTACAGTGGAACATTATGGCATTGAAGGTATATGGAGATTCACAGCTTATCATAAATCAAGTGAACAATGAGTACCAAACAAAGGATGATAAGCTAACTCCATACAAAAGGATGGTGGAAAATCTCAAGGAATCTTTTGTTGACATCACATTCGAGCAAGTACCAAGAACCAACAATAGAGCAGCAGACGCAATGGCAACTATTGGATCACTCTTAGAGATCCCTCCAAATGTTCCAAAATATGACTTCTTGGTAGAGCAGCTTCTCGTACCAGCATTCAAGGTACCAGAGTCAGAATTTGTGGGTGAAATCGTTGGTCTGAATGATCAGTGGTACCAAGACATTTACACATACCTTAGGATAGGTATCATTCCTGCCGATTTGCGTTCAAGCCTTAGACGAACCTTTATCAAGAAAGCATCTCGTTTTGTCATTTTAGGAGAAACCCTTTATCGTAGAAGCATAGAAGGAACCTTACTAAGATGTCTTAACCCTGAGGAGGCTTCGGCTGCCCTAACTGAGGTGCACAACGGCATCTGTGGTTCTCATTCGAGTGGCATGACCTTGTCTAAGAAATTGCTGAGGAGTGGGTATTACTGGCCTACCATGGATAGAGAGGCACATGAATACATCAAGAGGTGTCTACAATGTCAGCAACACGGGGACCTCATCCATGCTCCAGCTCAAGAGCTTCATCCAATCGTCACGCCATGGCCCTTTTCACAGTGGGGACTCGATCTCATTGGGAAAATCACACCCACCTCATCCAACGGCCACAAATTCATTATAACTGCAACTGAGTACTTCACCAAGTGGGTTGAAGCCATGCCTATGACCTACATAACAGGAAAGCAAATCTCAAAGTTCATCCTGAACTATCTCATATGCCATTATGGTGTTCCACAAGCCATTATCTCAGTTAATGGAACACCATTCAAGAATCAGGGTGTTCGTGACTTATGCAAGAAATTCAAAATCCAACATTGCTTCTCGACCCCATACTATCCCCAAGGCAATGGCCAAGCAGAAGCTACAAATAAAACCATCCTCAAAATCCTTAAGAAAATAGTCAATGACGCAGGTCGTGACTGGCATTTGCAGCTTAATCCTACCCTTTGGGCTTACCGAACCAGCATCCGCACACCCACTGGTGCCACACCATTTTCCTTGGTCTACGGATCAGAGGCCATCTTGCCCATTGAGATCGAGTTACCATCCCTCAGAGTATCATTGCAAAACCTCATCACGGACGAGGAGTATCGAGTTTCAAGACTGAACGAGCTGGAACTATTGGACGAGCGACGTCTGGATGCTTTAAACCATCTGCAAGTGTATCAGAATAGACTGAAAAGGAGCTACAACAAGAAAATCAGAAGCAGAACTTTCCAGGTTGGAGAATTGGTGCTAAAAGAGAATCAGAAGAATGTCTTGAACCCAAATGGCAAGGGCAAGTTTGAACCCCACTGGCTGGGACCCTTTGTCATCACAGTAAGCTAATCGAGGAGCATATCGATTTATCCAACACCCGCGAAGAGGGAACCCTGAGGGCCAATGAATAGCTCCCATCTCAAAAAGTTTATGCCTAAATCTTTCAAGGTATATAACCCAAAAAATAAAAAATGTCTTGAAAAAATGGTTACCTTGGTGAAAACCTGGCAAACAGGTGTCTTAGTGACAACAAAAATCAAAAATCAGAAAGCGGTAAAAGAGAAAAATATAAGTCCTCTAATGAAAACTTAACCCGGTGGCACTTTGGGCAAGTACCTTGGTGAAAACCTAGTAAACAGGCACCTTGTGTAAATAAGCACTCTCCATCCATCTTGGTCTCCGTGACTTGCTTTGCATCATTCATTCACTCATCGCATATCATCGCATTTCACCCTTCCATCCGCATTTGCACCATAGCTTGGTCTTGCATTTGTGTCAGGATTCCTCCTAGAGCTACTCGACCCACTTAAAAGGTCAGTTTGTCCTGCCTATATCGGAGTAGTCTATCGCTTCACACTGGGGGCACGTTCTCATCGGATCGGATTCGTGTATGATCTTAAAATCCTCAAATCAAAAAATCCAAAAAAAACATCAGAAAATCAGAAAATCCAAAAACATTCCAAAACATATCAAATCCAAAACAGGTCAAAGTCATTCAAAATCCAAAACTGGTCATCGCCAGACCCTACGTTAGTCTCGCTGAGCGTAGACGAGGTTGATCTTTGATCATCCCCTAGAAACATTAGGTCGAACTATAGAGGTCCATCATAATAAATGACATTTCATCATGTATATCTTCCATTTAACCAAATGGTCAAGTTGTCGGTCGAACTCACGATGGTGCCTGAAGTGTATAAGCGTAGAGCAGGAAGGCTAATCTATCGATCAGCCCCGAAGAGGCCCCCTAGGATGAGTCTTTTATAGGTTAGTCTCTTGGTCAAAATCACCGAGAAGAGCTCCAAAACATTGGAAAATTGAAAATCACAAAACATTTGAAAACGGTGAAAAAATACCAAAGCTGACCCTCAAAAACATTGCGACAAAAACATCAAATATTTGAAAAAAAAATAAAAATAAATCCATCCCACGATCTAAACACTTGCAATAATCTATCATCCATAATAAATCGTCATCACCCTCAACCTTTGGTAAAACAGTCAGAAACAAGTCTAGCAGTCAAATGTGAAAACCTAAACTGTCAAAATCTCAAGTATAGGTCTGTCGGCAAGCAAGTTGGTCAACTCTTTTCTTATCAATGGCATATAAATCATAAATCAATTTCATCATTGTTTGATAAAAGCTTGTCCTAGGATCCGTTCCGAAAATGGGCACTTTTACCAAACCAACCACTTTGGGTAAACAAAACGACGTGTCATTAACATGTCCTAGGATCCGTTCCGACAATGGACATTATCTTTTGGCAATAAGTTTTGGCTCCCATCTTTCGAAACATCATTTCTCTTGGCTAACGGTACGAAGAACATTAGTTTGTTTGCTCACTTACTTTATCTTGTTTGATTTATCTCATTGTGCTCATTCCAAGGACCTCTCGATGATGTCCAAACGAAGGATTTAGAGAGATAGGAATGGGGCAACGATCATTATCTTTTGTCTGCTGTGCTTGTTGGATATCTTTGTAATATAACCTTGGTCATGCGTGCTTTTGTTTAGTCTATAGCAAGGGTGTTTTAAGTTTCTTGTGGACCACATAGAAAGGCTCGCCTTCCTATGTTTTGGTCCGAGATATTTGAAATATCTGAACTATTTTCTAGACAGGGTTCCGTATGTTAGGTGTGAACAAGAATACTCCTATCCGATTTGTCGAGTCAAAGTCCATCACACTAGGTACAATGCCATCCTGGTTCTCAATACCTTGATGCATCGTACTGCGTGTATTATCAAACATAAGGAAATCCGCCCTTTGAAAATCCCAACTCCACGGCAAGTAGTCATCACCATTTGCATGATCATCTCATTCTTTCATTCTTCTATCACATTCTTCTATCTTTACTAACATTTCTATCCCAATTGGTACATGAAGCTACGCACAGCTAATGAATGTCCATTCATCTACATCAACCACTCCTCTCGCATTTTATCGTGATTTTGATTGGCAATTGGCATTCCCATTCAACATCTCGAGGGGGCAATATACCAGTGCAATTCTTCTCACTGGGGCAATAGTGGGGCATTTGAAAAATCAGATTTTTTTTATTTTGATCATGACAAGATCATTCTTTGAATAAATGCAACAAGTACATTGCTTCAAAGAGGGGCAAAATGTAGACATGCAAAATGTACAAGTTGACATTCGCATCTAACTTTTGATCTACTACTAACATGGATTTCTTCCTAAATCATCCTCGGTCTAGCGTTTAATCAAATTCCCCATCTGATTAATTCATCAATATTAGATGCTATAATTAAATAAAATTATTTTGTCTAATTAAGTCACTTTCTATTAATTAAATCAATTCATCTGATCTAATTGTCTATTTAATTAAATAATCCAATTTTATTTGATTAAATCTCTAAAAATCTGTCTGTTAGAATTAAATAAATTAAAACCTTATTTCAATTTGTCTAGTACCATCCTTTTAATTAAATGAATCAAATCTTTATTTAGTGGCCACTCTTATCATATTCCTCTCTTTTGATTTAAATTAATCCAAAATCTAAATCAAGTCAAATCGCTAAATATCCCCTTAAATTAATCAAATCCTGATTAATTTAATCCTAATCACTTAAATCCTTTAGATTTTGCAACTTGCACAATTAAATCATTTATTTGATTTAATAATTCCCTATTTTCATTCAAAAAAGGCATCTAAGTGGGAATATTCCTCAAATTTGAAATCTCCCCCCAAAAGGACTTGTCCATCCAACAAAGCATTTAAAGCTCTTACATTGTCTCTTACATGTCTCCCACTTGGCATTTAGCTCATTTTTTATCCCCCTAAACATGTCATCTCATCAAATTCAAATTTCAAACTTGCACAATCCTCAAAACTTGCTCAACCTTCATCCTCTCACATGTTGACAAGTGGCATTATATCATTGGTTGAATCTTTGTTCCACATTGATCAAATTTGGACATCTCTTCAACTTATCATTCTATAAATACAATGCTTCACCATTCATTTTATCATCCACATCTCAAGCAAAGTTACCATGCTAAAATACTTAGCAATTCTCATCCATCTCATTGAATCATAGCTAGGTTTTTTTGCAGATTTTAAGCTTGGAGCACACATTCAAAGTCTTCATCAAGTGGATCAATCATCTTCAATCAACATTTGCATTCAAGGAGTTGGGAAAGGGCAAATCTCCACACACCTATTTGCACCAATTCCCTCAAGAGATCAAGAGTTTGCTTGCATTAGATAGGATTTAATTGTTTCATTTGTGTTCTTCATTTTCATTTCTTATCTTTTGCAAATTTCAAATGGATTTCTTGAGGAATCATTGGTTTCTAATCTTGTGTTTGATCTAATTGTTTGCATATTTATTGTGTTTTTTGCAAAATTCAAATGGTTCACCGTTATAGAAAATTGAAGTTATTCGAGCGATAGGTCAAGATTGAAGATCATGAGATAGTTGAGTTGGCCAATTAGACATGCATTTTGATAGCTGTTAGTAGTGACATAGTGATACAAATTATATAAATAGAATTAAAAGATTAAATAATGATTTAATCTTCAGTTCGGCATTCGAAAACATATAAGAGATATCTTTGCATGACAAAGATGAAGATTATAACAACTCGTTTGAATGCATGCGAGGTTTTAATTAATTAAATCAGAATATTTAATTAATCCACATGTACATGCAAATAAGTTAGAACTGGCTGATTGAATGATCTGACGAAGAGATTACTCGAGACAACCACTCAAACATCAAATGAAGAGTTATCTGGGCGATTAAAATAGATGTAAATTGAGTAAAAGTGAATACTTAGATAACTCATAATTATCTACAAAATTATGAAAGAATACATTAAAATAGAATTAATGAATTAAATAATTCATTTTAATTCAAGACTCGATATTGGAAGAATAATTAAATAAATAAGATTTATTTAATTAAATGATAAAGAAATTTAAATGAATAATTAAATAAAGAATTTATTTAATTATAGTTGAAATATGATACAGAGTAAATTAAATAATGATTTATTTAATTTAACAAGAAGAATAAGGTTAATTAGTAACATAATTAAATAAAAAGCGTTTATTTAATTAAATAGATAGAATAAAGAAAAGTGTGATTAATTAAATAATTAAGATTATTTAATTAATGGAAGAAATCAAGATTATTGAGAATAATTAAATAATTGGTATTATTTAATCCTTTGACCATGATCTGAGAAATATGAAGGAGAATATAGAGTGTGAGGGCTTAAAACTGAATTCGATTAATACCATTTCTTTGATACAACTCATTTTAATGAAGAAAATGGAGAAATATGCCTAGTATACCCAGATTGCAAGAATAGGTGAAGGCGCGCTTTCGGAAAATTGACAAATTGTCAAAAAGTTCAGAAAGCTTTGGAAATGCTCCCGATTAGTCCATAGAATAGGCAGAAATGCAGTGAAGTTTGCAGAATTGGGTTTGGAAATGTGTTGGACGGGTATGGGTTGATGGAATATGGAAGTTAACATGCCCAGTAGGACCGAAAGGCCACCTAAGCCCTAGGTATATACAGGAATAGGGGTGAAAAACCTATTCATTTGCACCCATTTAGCTTAGAAATTTAAAAATTTGCTTTGCATTCCTAGCGACGATGTCTCCAGTTCCAGCCACACATCACCGTGCATACAGGATCTGAACTATTCCGAGAACCGATTGTTTGGAATTTTCATGCCTGGAAGCGTCGCTGAAATTTTTTTTGATTTGCGCGTAATTTAATGCATTTAATTTAATTTTGAATTATGCGTCGCTTTAGTAATTGACCGCATATGCGTGCGCGAACGATGCATGTGTATGCGGAAAACCGCATTTGTATTTTTACGTCGGCCAGTTTGAATAGTGTTTAACGGTTAAACGCATTTGTTTATTTTTGAAACACATTTGAATTTCTAAAATGCATTTGCATATTTATAGCCGCATATGTATATTTAGAAATGCATTTGAAATTGAGGCAACGCTAGTGTTATTTTGCAACGCATATGACTGTAGTGTGATGCATTTGATATTATTAGCCGCATTTGTTTAATAACGACGCATGTGAAGTTTCTAAACCGCATATGTGAAAAAGCGACGCATGTGAAAAATAATGACGCATGTGCAAAAAAGTGACGCATTTGCATTTTTTGTATTATAGTTAGTTTGCACTAGAATAGATGATTAAGGCTGACATGAGGCATGTATAATG
>VDFB02186427.1:0-33667 GCA_007258455.2 Sequoia sempervirens
GACCCTCTTCAAGTTCTGCCGTACGTACTTTGGAAATCTTCTAATTTGCCACCGTACGGCCCTCTTCTTATCTATCCACTGTACGACCATTTCTTCCCAGCGTACGGATTTATTCTCATCACTCCTCCATACGGCCTTCTTCTCCTCCCATCGTACGGATTTCTTCTTCCTACTACGTACAGCCTTGCTTTCCCTTACACGTACGGACTTCTCTTTCCTCCAGCGTACAGCCTCCTCTGTCAAGCGTATAGCCTCCTCTGTCAAGCGTACGGCATCATCTTCCTTCAAGCGTACGGCCTCCTCTGTCAAGCGTACGGCATCCTCTTCTGTCAAGCGTACAGCCTCCCCTTCCCTCAAGCGTACGGCCTCCTCTGTCAAGCATACGGCTTCTCCTTGAATGCGTACGGAATTCTTCCTGTGTATTAACTTTGCCTTCTCCCTGGTTTTCAACCGTACGACCTTCACCTTCTGCTTTGTGCGTACGGCCTTGTCAATGAGGGGTTTGATTGCTGGCGTGGCCCTTCCTTGTCGACTTGGCGCTTGCAATCTTAATTTTCTTTTCACATGACAACGTACTGTGTGTTTCTGTTGATACCGTACGACCTCCTCCTCTAGCACTCGTACGGCTTGTCTCCCAGCATACAGATTTCTTTTGGCCCGTACGAGGTTCCCTTCCAAGCTCCTTACACTATTTTCTTTTGTCCGTCGTACGACCTCTTCTCCTCCAGCGATCCGTACGTGGCTTTGATTGGTGTGTTGTACGTGATTTCCTTCTAAGTTCTTCCTTGTCCGTACATCGTACGGAGGTGCCTCCTGTGATGGGCGTACGAGCTTCTTCCCTTTGCTTCGTCCTTCCTTCCTTTGTGCGACTGATTTGGCCGGTGAAGTCTTGTCGAATCTCTCTCCTTTCGCCTTTGCCTTCCTGAGCTTGACCATACAGCATACTATATGCTTGATGAGAATATTGCTTCGTACTTTTTTATATAACTCACCTTTGTCTCCCTTCAAATTTCTTTTATTTGTCCCCTTCAATTTTTTAATTCTCTCTATTTTTCCCCATTTCACTCCTTTGATAATTTTTAATTTTTTCTTATGTCGTTCATTTTCTCTCTCATCCCCTCTCTCTTCTTTTCCATTTTTCCTTTCTTCATCTCTTTTTTCTCTCTCTTCATCTCTTTTCTTTTTTTCTAATTTTTTAATTTTTTCATACTTTTCATTTTTTAACTCCAACACAATTTTTTCATCTTGTACCTGTTCAAACTTGTGGATTGGTATATCGTCCAGTTTTGAGACTCTTCCTTTGTACTCTCCATACTCGGCCGAAAGTGTTTGGTTGGGCCTTCCCTGTTTCTCTTCTTCCTTGATTTCCCCGATTTGTAGCATGTTACACTCTCGATGGAACACTTCATAGTCTTCCATCTGCCAATGAAATAAGCCATTCAGCGAGCTTGTCTCGTCCTCCGAACAACTCTCGAGTTCAAGTACGCCTTTGGTGTTCGGTTCCATAGCTTTCCTTCCCTCGTCCACATCCGACTCACCTCCATCCGATTCAGATCCGGAGGAAGCCAATTCTTCGCTCACGGCCTGGTTCTTCAAGTCAATGACGTACTTCCGCCCGTTGTTCTCGATCGAGAGTGTGTTCCTCTTCCAATTATGATTTGCCTTCGCAACTATCAGCCATCCTCTCCCAAGTAGTGCATCGTATGCTTTCCTTTGTAATGGGATGACGACAAAATTTAGCAAAAACTGTTGTGTGTCGATCGTCACCTTCTGCGCCATCAGTGTTCCCAACGGCTTGATACCATGTTGATCAACGCCCAGCAGTTGGAATGTCGGCAGCCAAAGTGTAGGCTTCCCGAGACTCTTCCATGTGTCTTCAGGTAGTACGTTGACTCCCAATCCTCCATCGACGATAGTATTTGTCAAGATATTCCCTTTGATATCCATATGCATGACCGCTGGCATCTTCCCGATGTTCGCTGTGAGCAATACTAGCTCGATTGTTTGTTCACCGTACGGTGGCAGTTCTGGTATCAATTCTTGCCTTCGTTCCTCCAATTGCGGTTGCTTGCCATCCCCGACAATGTTTGTGATCGCCAGTCCCAACTGCGACATAGTCTGGAGAAGGTCAGTTACTTTGATCGGTATGGTGGTCTGCAGTACCTGCCGTACTATGTTGGTTTCTGCCTCTGACCGCCGAGAGGCTCCTGGCTTCTCCAAAGGTACTTTGTTTTCCTTGGCCATCGCCAGTTCCACTTCGGTTTTTGCTTCCTTCATCCTTTGTTTCTCCATACATGGATCTGGGTAAGTGGCCTTATTTACTTGTGCTCTGGTGATCGCTAGTACCTCTTGTTCTTCTACTTCCAGCATGTGGATACCCTTTTGCTTAGGGCATTCGTTATCTTCATGGTCGCCTGGTCCACACCACTTACACAATCTCCCTCCCGAACCTTGACCATTCTGGCAGTCCCTGGCGAAGTGGCCCCATTCGTTGCACTTCCTGCATTGGATCATAGGCCTTCCTTTTGTGTCATACTGCATCATGTTTCTCGGAATTCTATTGCTTCGGTAACCTCCAGGGGATGCATTGCTATTGTACTGGGGCTTTGGTGGTGTGTTCGGCGATGTTGACGGCTCTCCATGAGTGAAGAGTACTTGTGCACTTCTGGCTTTTAAGTTGTATGGGCATTCCTTGACAGAATGTCCCATCACTTGGCAGATATCGCAAAATAAGTTCTTGGGACAGTTCGTCTTCGTGTGACCTTCCGCATTGCAGTCCGTACACCACAGTTCTCTGGCTTCTCTCGTACTCTCCTTGTCGGCCTTCAATTCTTTCATCATTCGCATCATATCTTTCCTGAGTGCCTATACAGTCTTGGATTCACCGTCGCTGTCGTCCGTACTCTCCTCATCGTCTGTCTTCTTTTTCCCTCGGGAGGATGTTTTATTTTCACTTTCTATGTCCATTGCCCGATTGTATGCTTCAGCGTACGACGAAGGAGGTACGACTTTCATTTTCTTTCTTAATGACGAAAGCAAGCCCTCGATGAACCATCTTTTCTTCAACCCGTCCGCCGGTTGTGCCTCCAATTTCCCCAGCAAGTCTTTGAGTCTTCAATTATAGGTCCGCACACTCTCGTGCTTTCCTTGCTTGGTATTGTATATCTCCGCAACAATCTCGTTGTCATCTCGAAGAAGTTTGAACTCCTCCTGGAAAGCTTTCTTCAATAACCTCCATGTAGCTTTCTGCGCTTGATCCAATTCAGAGTACCAATCAATGGCACTCTCTCTGAGTGTCACTGGAAATGCTTTCAGCCACTGGTCGGGATTATCCTGTCCACTGGCTATCCAAATAGTCTCACATGTCTTACAATGCCGTACAGGATCTTCAGACCCATTCCCCATGAACTTCGGCAGCTTTTGCCGCTCCGGATGAGCCATCGTTCCCCGCTGTCCTCCTTGTGTGTTGGACCCGATTAGACTGGTTTCCTCGCTACGTTCCGGTGCGTCCCTTGCACTCTCGGCCATGTACGAGTCACTCCCACGTCGTTCCTCAGCGTCCACGACACCTTGAGTCTCCTGGGGTTCCCTTTGGTACTCTCTCCGCCTCGGGGTACTGGGCTCTGATCTTCCACTCGTTAGGCGTTCGTCGTTGTCTGACAAGGACAACTCCCGAAAATGGCTGATGCTACTACTCAATTCATCTTCGTTCTCATCGGGATCATATCTTCCTATATACGGGGTGCCGAAGGGTTTTCCGTCCCTTCCTTTTGTCAAATTTTGGTGCGCTCGTTCAATGGATGTGTCTATTCTTGTCAGATTTTCATATGTTCTTTTAATGCTCTAATTTATTTCAATTAAATCCTCATCCAATTCCTTACCGACTTGCCTTAGTCGTCTTCGCCAATTTTCTTGTTCTTGCAGCCTGAGTGATCGCCGAACTTGCTCTTCCGAAGTCCCGTGCCCGTCAGGTACTCGATGCTTATCTTTGTTCGGCCATATGGGCATTTATTAGTTGTTCAAGCAATCATTGCTGGTTGCCGGAAGTACGGCGCCGACTAGTATCGCGTTCTTCCTCTTCACGTCTGGTTCTGTCTTCACAACGTTGTACGATTTGCTGCCTTCGGCGCTCGCGATCTTCCTCTTCTCACAAGTCTTGCAGGATAATGAAATGGCGGGCCAGTAACCTGGGCATGCGATTTAGGAGGTGGTTCACCTCGTCGTTCACTTCCAACCGATCCCAGATGACTTCCTCAGGGATCTCCCGAATGTGGGATTCCCTACGCACGTGGTCACGTAGCGATATTTTCCACAAATTTACCGGATCTTTTGTCAATGAGTCTTCCCGTTCCTCATTAGTATTTACAGGTTCTTCCGCCGATTGACCCATTACGCTGCCATGGCAGGTGATGCCCTAGTCCGCTCAGGCAACGGCGCCAAATGTTTTCCTACGGAATGTAATTCAAACCTTACGTACTACTGGCAAACTATTCATGTGCATAACATAGAATAAAACAGTAACCCAAAGATATCATGTTTGAATGCCAGAAACTTTCTTCATTATCAGAAAAATCATGTACAATCAAGAGTATCAGCAGTGCTTAACAATCGGCACATAACTCATAACATTCCCCTGACTTTCCCAACAGGCTACATATAACGTTCGGCGGTGGTTAGATAACCAACCGACACGACATTTCGTAACAACATTAACATTAACATTAATCCGAACATGATTTCCCGAAAGTACATGACATTATTATTCCTTATTAATCTATAGTTTTATTAACAATTGGCCGACTACAACCAAGGCCGACTACGGCCGACAACAAAGTAAAATATATTGCTAACAATGAAGTATCACAAAATTTGAAGAGAAGAATCCACTTGTCTAATAGATTGGTATCAAAGGAAAGTGGAAAATGTTCAAGATCTTAGATTATAAAAGATTGCATGCCTTTAACTTGTCCACATTAGAGAAAGAGAAGGTATTGTTGAAATGTTGGAATAGGGATCACAAAGCTCTAAACTTTAATCATAGCATGAGAAGATATGAAGAAGGTGGCGAAGATGTTTTTGACAGTAAACTTGACGAAAGAGTTTTCCAAAAGCCTAATAGGAAGATGAGAATAATGGCATTGATGTCAAAAGGAAGAATTATGAAAGAAATCTTCAAAAGAGATTTAAGCACAACGAGTCAAAGACAATTGAAGTACGAGAAGCAAATTATTAAATCAAAGTAGCGCAGCATTAGCGTGATAGTTCATTTCTAAAGTTGACTTGAGACTCTGAAATCGTATTGATTGAGGACAAGCAATTTTTGGGTGGGAGGACTTGTAATGTCCCATCTTGACGTAAAGGAGAAAATCATAATATTTTATCTACAAAAGTAATAGTAAACAGAGGATTAAATAATAATAATTTAATACCTAAAGTTAAGGTAATAATTTATTAAGGTAAACTAATCTTCCAGGTATGAATAGAGGAGTATTAAGGAGGCGTATGAGTTAACTGGGAGTCGCAACATAGCCATGTATTATCTCCACCATTTCACTCATAACCTTATAGAATGGAGATTATCGAAGTTATTAAGAATTGTGTGACTTTGGATTATTTTAATCATTGTTTCGACCTAGTTTATTAAAGCCGAATGAAGTATTATGTGGTGAAGCTACCACCTACCATGCTACATGAGAATAAGATATCGAGCTCTTTGGGAGCTAGCGCCACCTTTAGGAAGAATCCTATGTTGAAGACATCAATGCACTCCAACAATTCCAAATAATCGAGACCTCAACCACCAATTCTGTGAATATTCCAAGCTAGCATTATTGTGAAGGCATTTGATACAGTGCATTATGGTATTTGTATCATTGCATATGTTGTTGGGATTATCCTTTGATGACAATCAATAGCTTTGGTTGTCCATCTGTATTATTGTTATCATCTAAGCATAGTTACTATAATTATCAGGCAATATCGTTATCAATATAAAAAACTATTGGGTCTTTAATCTACAGATACTCGCACAAGATATATGAGCATACTACGAGAGTGCAAGATATGAATATATGCCCATTGCGAGACTAAACCGCAAATTGTTTAACATTTGAAACACCTTCCAAAAGTCCTGAATACTGAGCAATACAATGATATAGCCGATGATATTAACTTCTTCAATCCACCTCCATTAGAAAAATCCATAGTCGAATCTCAGCATAAAATGGAACAGATTAACCACAACGATTATTGCTGAAGCATGAAGACCTCCATACATTCGGGTAGCTTATTTTGAAAGGTATAAATAATCAGTTATAGTCTCTAAAGACAAAGGGTAACACTAAAAGAATAGTTGTTAATCCAAGATCAAAGGAAAACGATTGCCATCATCTAGAAACAGCGCTAAAATCAAGGAATGGAATTAGCTAACAAAAGAGACACAACTTCTCATATCAAGCAATAGACATTGTCGTCCTAGTCGACTTCAATAATGTATTAGATTAAAGATAGAAGGCCATGATTATATCAAATTCAGCGATGATATTAAGCAAAGGGCAGCATGAATGCTTAACAAAGGGATGTGTCCCTTGGGCAAGAGATATGGAAGGGGTTTCTCTTTTCATAAAGACATACGGTATAAGTAGAATGAGAATTAGAAGACGAAATATCAATCATGGAATAGAACTCAGATTTCAGACTTCATTTATAATTACTGTCCAGAATTGGATAGCCCTTATGAGCAATAAATAATTAACCATGGAAGCATATTTTTCAAAGGCATAATTCAAAGAAGGCTCCAAAAAAAATTGCATATTTATAAGGATATTAATCAGACAAAGCAATCAGATTCAAGGTCTATTAATTTATTATCAATAGGAAAATATATATATTCAAAGAAAGCATGATTTTGGAGTTACAAATCAAAAACAGCTATTATATGCACTAATCACATTTCCAATGTTGAACTATGATATAATTAATTATGAAGAATTATATATAACAATTCATTTTATTTTATTTATAATTTGGAAACTTAGTACATCTTAATAATATTTGATGACAATTTGTGTCAATCCAATAAGGAAGTAATTGAAAATCGAATGATCCAGAGCATGTGTCAATACAATATGATTGAGAACCGACTCTGTAATGACCCTGCTCAAATCTGATTGGAAACTTCTGATATTTGGCCTTCAAAATTTTGCCAAACACTTTGCATACAAAGGTCATATGACTGATATAACATTTCAGTTTTCCTTAATGGTACTTTCCTTCACTTAACAACAATGAGAATGTTTGCAAATGATTCTAATTTGTCTAAACAATGTCCTAACATGAATGTGCAACTTATTTTGGCAATATTCAATGCATATATATGAACTAAGCATGAGAAATGATCACCTACAGCCAACTAGTATTTTAACAAACAGTTGGTATGCAACCTATATGCTGATAATAATATCTTCAACCACTTGACATTTGATCAAACAGTTGGCATACATCCTCATACAATATTCAAATGGACAATACAACAATAGAAAGCTCCCAACTGCAGATATCTTATTGAATATGCAACCTTTCAAGAAATGCTTTCAATGCAAACGCCAAGACTCTTGGCTTACATCCAAATAATATTTTCAATCAAATCTGATACAAATAAACATCTACAGCAGCTAATAAAAATGCCTCTATATGATCATAACAATGCATACAAAATTACAAGGAACATGAAGTGTGAAGTCGCCACATGCCAACATTGAAGAAGCGAACAATATCAAGTGAAAAGATGAACATATGAGACCAAATCGACCTTCTGACCCAGCCGCCCCTGTTTCTGTTAGAATAATTTATATAAAATAATTCTCCACTCCTACGCCCTCCATTATGCATCAAATTTCATCACCATACTCCAATGAAGTGAGCGCCTCAAGTAGCTAGCAAAATTGCTCAAGGATGAGTGAGTTATGACCAAAAATACACCCCTAACATATTGGCCGCCATGATTGTAAATTATATCAGAATGCTGATGCAAGTCGTCCTCCAAGATGATCAATGGATGAAGACTAAGAACCTCCAAAATTTCCTCCAATGCAAATTGTTCTTCTAATGATGAAGTTGATGCATCAAATGCAAGATATAAGCAAAACGTCCCTTCCTTGGACTGCAAATGAAGTCTGAAACAAATCTGATATTTAAATCAGACTTATGCAAGAAATCTCTCAAAGCAAAATTGATCCTCCAATGATCAAATCGATGGAGACTTATCACACAAAATGTCTCCAGCAACTCCTTCAAATTGAACCATACAAAAACTTGGCCAAAGGCCACTAAGTTTTTACAATGAAGCTCAAATAGAAAGTCTAAAGTAACTTTCTCCCAGCTGCAATAATTCAAGTGATATTTCACACCCTCAAAATTGCTATCAATAGGAAGTTTTTGTTTCCTATGATAAAGAACAATCTGCAAAAACCCTAGGCTCCACAAGTTGAAATGACAAACACCAACATCAACATCAAATCTAGATAATAGGCAATGAGCTCCCCATGTCTATTTATTCTTTTCCTCAAGAGATGGGCCTCCTTCTAGAACTTTCCCAAGTCACCTTCTAGAAGGAATATTATAATATTATTTTATTTTATTATTTTATTATTGCACTTTCTAATAATACAAAATATTAATCAACTCATAAAGTGCAATATAACATTATAATATAAAATAAAGGTTTCCATAAATAGAAATATCCATGATGATGCTAAGAAAACCTTCATGAAGTCACGAAATGAGCCAACCAACCAACTGGGTATCTGCCAAACGATCCTCTTATCAAGTCCCATTAGCCTACGAGGATCGGGAATAGGCTAATTCCTCTAAACTCCATTTCTCATGAAAAATGGGACATTACAGTCTGCCCTCCCTAAAATTGCTTGTCCCCAAGCAATCTTAGCAACAAGTACAACTCTTTTCCACCTAGATCCCAAGTGAAGATCTGTGTAATATCCTTTTCATCACTAAACATCTCCTCTAACACCAGCACTAACACAACCAACTGGAACTATCGAGTCCATTCAATAGCTAATGTAAACAATGCCAAATATGAATGCGCAATGGAAACCCAAGTAGGACAGCCATCAATCAATGAAGAGTCTAAGAAGATTAAGTCACCAACCAACAAGTAGATAGCTGCCCTAACAAATGACATAGGTAACAAATCCAAAGATGGGTTGTGGATACCTTCATTACCCTCCAAGGACAACTCTTGAGTAGCTGATCCACTAAGAGTGTCATCACTAACATTACCATCCTCCTCAAAAGAATGATCAACCTCCACACCACATGAAGAAACTTTAAATTGTACCAAGTCCTTCGATTGACCACGCTTATCAACCTCATCATAAAGTGCATCCTTCCCTTCAGTAAGGAGTCTTCTACTATTATCCATTCTTTTTTGTCTTGCCATGTTGATGAGATTGATTTTGTCTTTCACTTCTTGAAGATGTTTCCTTACATTTGCAGCCACTAACCTAGCCTCCTTGGCCTTCCTCATCCACTCTTCATTCATCATTTCAAACCTTTTAATATCTTCAATGCCAAAGTACACAAAATTGGTCTTCTTATACTTGATATCTTCATGTCCACTAATGAGTGTAGGGCTGCCATCAAAAGATGATATCATATCATTTGCTTGCCCATGATTACAAACTTCCTTTTCATAAAAATGATGATGCACCATGTTGCTATCCTCAAACAAATCCGTGATGACATCATGCCATTGTAGAATGCCTTCTTCATCATGTGAAGACAAAACACTAGTGGCTGCTCCACTAAGTAGAGGATTAAATTCCACATCCTCCCTTATATGTTGTGCCTCCAAATCACCATTTGTTTCTTCATCATGATAGGATGAAGCAATGCTAGGCTCACCTAATGAAGCATAACAAGAACCCATATCCTCATGTAGCTGCTCCAAACCAACTAGTTTGTCTTCAAACACCACTTGCTCTTCTTCAACCTTGAAATCCTCCTAAAGTGTCTTGTCCCCAATTTCTTCCTCTCTGCTGGTCTGATTTTTGTCTTCCATAGAATCACCTGTATGCTGGTCATCCACTGCTGCAAACTCATTGTAGAGGTTTCTAGATGTTTCACTTGTAGAGACCTCTTGTTCCTCCTTCCTTTCGTTTTGTGATGTAGACTTCTTAGAATTGGAAGTCATATACCATACAATTTTGTCTATGGTTGCAGGGTGTGAAAGCAATTCAACCATCTTTTCCTGACTTTGTATGAACTTCTCCAATTCTCCCATCATGGCATTCAATTGCTTCTTGGGTATAGCCATGTTGTTCAACTGTAACTTTTGATCTGCAACTGAAACCTTCCCAACAGGTTGGCAAGAAACCGCTCCGATACCACTATAATGACCCTGCTCAAATCTGATTGGAAACTTCTGATTTTTGGCCTTCGAAATTTTGCCAAACACTTTGCATACAAAGGTCATATGACTGATATAACATTTCAGTTTTCCTTAATGGTACTTTCCTTCACTTAACAACAATGAGAATGTTTGCAAATGATTCTAATTTGTCTAAACAATGTCCTAACATGAATGTGCAACTTATTTTGGCAATATTCAATGCATATATATGAACTAAGCATGAGAAATGATCACCTACAGCCAACTAGTATTTTAACAAACAGTTGGTATGCAACCTATATGTTGATAATAACATCTACAGCCACTTGACATTTGATCAAACAGTTGGCATACATCCTCATACAATATTCAAATGGACAATACAACAATAGAAAGCTCCCAATTGCAGATATCTTACTGAATATGCAACCTTTCAACAATGCTTTCAATGCAAACGCCAAGACTCTTGGCTTACATTCAAATAATATTTTCAATCAAATCTGATACAAATATACATATACAGCAGCTAATAAAAATGCCTCTATATGATCATAACAATGCATACAAAATTACAAGGAACCTGAAGTGTGAAGTCGCCACATGCCAACATTGAAGAAGCAAACAATATCAAGTGAAATGATAACCATATGAGACCAAATCGACCTTCAGACCCAGCCGCCCCTGTTTATGTTAGAATGATTTATATAAAATAATTCTCCACTCCTACGCCCTCCATTATGCATCAAATTTCATCACCATACTCCAATGAAGTGAGCGCCCCAAGTAGCTAGCAAAATTGCTCAAGGATGAGTGAGTTATGACCAAAAATACACCCCTAACATACTGGCCGCCATGACTGTAAATTATATTAGAATGCTGATGCAAGTCGTCCTCCAAGATGATGAATGGATGAAGACTACGAACCTCCAAAATTGCCTCCAATGCAAATTGTTCTTCTAATGATGAAGTTGACGCATCAAATGCAAGATATAAGCAAAACGTCCCTTCCTTGGACTGCAAATGAAGTCTGAAACAAATCTGATATTTAAATCAGACTTATGCAAGAAATCTCTCAAAGCAAAATTGATCCTCCAATGATCAAATTGATGGAGACTTATCACACAAAATGTCTCCAGCAACTCCTTCAAATTGAACCATACAAAAACTTGGCCAAAGGCCACTAAGTTTTTACAATGAAGCTCAAATAGAAAGTCTAAAGTAACTTTCTCCCAGCTGCAATAATCCAAGTGATATTTCACACCCTCAAAATTGCTATCAATAGAAAGTTTTTGTTTCCTATGATAAAGAACAATCTTCAGAAGCCCTAGGCTCCACAAGTTGAAATGACAAACACCAACATCAACATCAAATCTGGATGATAGGCAATGAGCTCCCCATGTCTATTTATTCTTTTCCTCAAGAGGTCGGCCTCCTTCTAGAACTTTCCCAAGTCACCTTCTAGAAGGAATATTATAATATTATTTTATTTTATTATTTTATTATTGCACTTTATAATAATACAAAATATTAATCAGCTCCTAAAGTGCAATATAACATTATAATATAAAATAAAGGTTTCCATAAATAGAAATATCCATGATGATGCTAGGAAAACCTTCATGAAGTCACGAAATAAGCCAACCAATCAACTGGGCATATGCCAAACGATCCTCTTATCAAGTCCCATTAGCCTACAAGGATCGGGAATAGGCTAATTCCTCTAAACTCCATTGCTCATGAAAAAAGGGACATTACAGACTCCACCGTGCATTCTATTCACTGTCCTCCTTGTCTTGTTTGTGTCATATGGTGCAGATCTATTTGATGTATAAAACTTGCCAAGGTTGTCATACGATGTGCAGTATTCATTCAAGTCATACATATTGTTCTACCTATCGTACAATGCATGTACTTTTCTATCGTATGATGTACGGACTGCTCTTTGTATCTTCTTTCCACCGCTGTATGCTCTATCTCTCTTGTGGTCGTACATTGTATCTCTTCCGTACTATCTATCCTATCCATCATGTAAGCTGAATTTCTTCTCTCTGTCGTATGGGTCATACACTGCCTCCTAATTCTTTACTTCCTGCCATTGTATGGTGACATTATAACCTGTTCGCTACTATACAGATTGATCTCTTCCAAGCCGTACTTTATGAATTATGATTGAAGGCCATACTCTTTTTTCCTTATATATCCGGACTTTGTATTTTTTAATTGGCAATAATTGAAACATTTTCAAATTTGATACTTTAATTTTTCCTTTTAGTATTTTTCAGATTTGCCAACTAAGAATTTTTAATATTTTCACCTTTTATCTTTCCTGACTTCAATAATTTAATATTTTCCTCTTCGATAATTTCCACTTTGATTTTTTCATTTTTTCCAATTCCAACACTTAAATAATTTTTTGCTTTTTACTTTTATCTTCTTCTCCATTTCCTCTTTTTTCTTTTTTGTCCTCTTTGCTTGATTTTTTCTTTTAATTTTATTTGTCACTTGGGGTCGCATACAAGTTTGCCATGGTCGCTTGTGGCATTCATACTTGCAGCAAGATCTGACATGTTGTAAATTAAATATTGTTTTCTAGTAAGGGTGGATTTTGCATACATTTAGCTTTTTGGCTATCGTCAATGTACGTAGTGCCTCTTACTTGATACCAATTCACTTCCTCTCCTTCGACTATTAGGAATGCTGCCAAATTGTGTACTACATGCCATAACTCATTAGAATTTGGCAGTGGAGGTGGCTTCATGTTGTGGTTTAATGCCCATTGGATAATGTCTTCATTGTATCCAAACCGTTCTACTACAAAGTAGTTCTCGACCATCAGTACTGGCCATAGGCTAGGTCCTTCCTCCAAGTCTTCTGAATGTTCTTTTGTGGGCCACTCGTTAGCAGTCTTCCTCTTCTTTTCTTCATCCATTTCTTAATGTACCTTGCCCTTTGTCCCGAATATGGTGCTTATTGTTGCCATCCGCCATACAATTTGATCCATTTAGTAGGTGGTCCAAAAAATGCATTTGTCAAATGTTGATGAACTCTTGGTACTGCCACACCTTCAAGTTCTTGTAGAATAGGTATTGCCACTACATCTTCTAGTCCTTCTAGTTCTCGCATGATAAGCTTCTTTTATGTTTCTGCACCATTTTCGTTTGCCATACAATCTACCTTGTTGATTGCAACTATTCTCTCCTTATATGGTTTTAGTTTTGATCTATTAATATTGTCTTTGAGTATAGTGTCATTCAGATTCTCTAATTTGGTAGCCCTATTATCAGGAATTTCTCCAATTTTAAAGGGGCCGAGCCATCTATAATGTCCCCAATTTTGTGAGCATCGGAGTTTGAAAGATTAACCTATCATTTGACCCTCGTAGGCTAGTGTGGTGGATTAGAGGGTTCAGTTTGGCGTTATGGAGCTCTTCAGGCTACAGATGGCAGTGTTTACCTCTCCAAATTGTTGGTGTATTCTAAGGCTAGGCTATTCAGAGGTTTTTGGTTCCATTTTGAGGGACTTACTATTTATAGTAAGTCAGTTGATGTTAGAGAGGGACCCTTACTACTTTTAGTAAGGCGGTTGGATGCACAGTGGATACAATGGTTAGCTCCCAGGTTAAAGACGGAATTGGGAAATAATCATTATTTGTGGAGTTATGTTATTTTAATTATTAATAAAGTGATTATTTTATTAATAATTATTTATAAAGTTATATTATAACTTTATGTCCAATGGGGCCATGACCCTCAAAAAGGTCATTTAAAGTACATTAAATATTATTATTTTTGAGCGCTCGTTTATCAAAGCATTTATTAAAGTTATAAAGTGCACATTTAAATATCATTTAAATGATTTAAAAGAAACTTCTAGAGGGGATTGACCTATTTGGAGAAGTCTATAAAAGGCCATCAAAAAATCAATGAAGGCATCATTTGATCATTTTATACTTGTGTGTTTGGAGAGCTCTTCTCTTGGAGAAGAAAACCTAGGGTTTTTGCATATTTGGCATTGGAGAGCATAGCTTCTTCATTGTATCAGCTACTTGAGGGTGTGAAAGACCATTTGAAGACTGCTTCGTGGATTGGCTTCATCCAGGAGTCAATATTGTGCATCATTGGAAGAAGTTTATTCAAGGGTTTGGAGATTATCATTAATATTGATCTGCTGCTACAGTGACGTGAATAGTAACGCTACAGTACCCGTGCTACAGTGCCGCTACAATATTATGCTAATCATGTGATCGCATGCTTATTTGGCCACCAATCATACACATCTGCTGTTATATGTTACTCAGTGGGACTGCATGGAGTTATGATTGTGTCACTTGAGTTTCATGAGATTTCAAGGGTGGCTGGGCATATATCTTGACGCCAGTTATCTGCTGCAACAATATTCCTGTGTATCGTGAATCATTTGAAGGAGATTTGTCTTGCTAGCACTGCCTAAACTGGTACTTATTGTTGATTGAATTTGTATTTCTGAATGTATGCATATTATGAGTTGTTTCAGACCTGAAATGGATTTTGTAAGTCACTAGTAATGGCTGTGTTATGACTGAGAATATTATGCCATTGAATTAGTCATCCTATAGCTTATTTCTGATCTTCTATAGCTTCTAAATATAATCAGAAATCAGAAACATTATATGCTGCAACAGATAACTGAGCGTGAAAACCTATATCAGACCTGACATAAGTATATATAGAGTGTAATCAGACCTGTTATATGATCAATAAAGGCATATTTGCAAGTGGGTTCCTTGATATATGAGTATGCAATCATTTATTTGTCATTTCTATGTTATTGTCTATGTTTTGGCATTGAAACATCTTTCAAACCAGCATTAGAACACTCAGAAAATCAGAACTAGTAAGGGTTCTTACAATCTCACTTTGAATTTACCTTGTTTAATTTCGTTATAGCTGTTACACTTTAGAACTAACTTTCTAGGCTGGAAGTTCGCTCGTCGGAGATGTTTGTAATGTCAGTACTTCTTTTTTGCATCACCTTCATTGCCCATTGGGCAAGTACTCTTTGTTCGTCAAGTTTGTTCAATAGGGCATAGTTCTTTTAGACTCTCTATGTCACCTGATCGGTTCTCAATGGCAATCCTAAGGCTTGGTACCATGTACTTGGCAAGGACTACAGCTTCTTGGCCATACATGAAGTGGAATGGTGTGTGTCATGTCGTCACTTTATATGTCATATTGTAAGCCCATAGTACGGTTAGCAACTTCTCTTCCCATTTTGCTTCTTTGATGCCGCATGACTTGTGGATAAAGGAGACGAGTACTTTGTTTGTAGGTTTTTCCTATCATTTGCTCTCAGGTAGTATGGGCTTGATAAGTCATGAAAAATACAAAACTCCATCATCATCAAATGAATGTCATGGTTCACGAAGTGTCCTCCCCTATCGCTTGTAATTTGTACCGGAATCTCGTAGCTCATGAGAATCTGCTTGTAGATGAATCTCGTTGTACTAACTACCATGTTGTCTAGAAGTGCTAGAGCCTCTACCCATTTTGTTAGGTAGTTCATGGCAATGACAATATATCTACATTGGTGTAGTTGGCTGACTTTAAGTGGACCAATGAAATCAAGTCCCCATCTCTTGAAGAGTTCCTAGGGTTAGGATGGAAACAACGGCACGTAAACCCTCTTCAGTGTTTTGCCAACTCTCTGGCAAGTGTCACATCCTACCACCCATTCTCAGGCATCGGTGTGCAGTGTTGGGCACCATAGACCCACCAACAAGATTTTTTGGGCTATAGCATCCAGTCCCATATGCCTCCCACAAGCCCTTTGTGTGCTTTTTTAAGTACTCTTTAGGATTTTCTCCTCCATGACCCATCGCCATAGGACATGGTCAAACCCCATTTTATATAACAATCTATTGATGAGCTGGAATGTTTTACTCTTCAAGACTAATTTCCTTCTCTCTCTTGGTGAAATTTCCTTTGGGAACATAGAAGTGGAAGATATTCTCCGATGCTCTCATACCAAGGAGGTAATGTTGCAATCTGGAATAAGTGGGCATCTGGGAAGTCTTCATTCACTCCCTTGGGTGGTTTACGTGACTTAATTCTCAACAGTTGTCTGGCAATGACGTGGCTTTTCCCCAACTGGACAATAATCATGAATGTAAATTTTTGCAATAGTTGGAGCCATCTACTCACTCGACCTTGGATTATTGGTTTGTTCACCAAGTACATAAGGGATTGATGATCGACGTAAAATGTGAATGGTCTTGCCAACAAGTAATGTTTGAATTTTTGTACGACATAGACCATTCCTGGTGCTTCCCTCTTCATCGTACTGTAGTTCTTTTCTACCTTTGACAATATACAACTAGCGAAGAATACTGGATAATCCAATCCTTGTGGTCCCTCTTGTGGCAATGTCACTCCAATTGCATAGTTCGATGCATCGACATGTATGTGGAATTTCTTACTCTAGTCTAGGTATGCAAGGATTGGTGAACTTATTAATCGTACCTTTAGCTCATTGAAGGCTTTCTCCTAATCTTTTGTTCATGTGAATGGTTGGCCTTCCTTATGAGAACGACAAGCGAGTAGGATATCTAGGCAAAAATTTTGATAAATCTTCTATACTAGCCGACATGACCCAGGAATGACTTTACTCCAATGATGTTTTGAGGTGCTTCCATCTGTACGATCACCCATATTTTGTCTAGGTCAGTTTTTAGTTCGGCTTTACAAACTGTGTCCAAGCAATTTTCCCTGATGTACCATGAAATGACACTTCTTCAGATTCAATGCCAATCATGCTACTCTACACTATCCATACATTCACGGAGAGCTTTCAAATGTGTTTCTTGGTCATTATAGATCAACCAATCGTAAAAGAATGCCTTAAAATTTCTAACTAACATTTTGTCAAATATGTGCAAAATGACCCTTTGAAAAGTTATTGGAGCTTTGCACAGATTCAACATCATGTTGTATGCATATACTCTATTTTCAACCATGGACGTAGTTTTCAATTTGTCCTCCTCGGCTATGCTTATTTATATTTGAAGAATCCATCCATGAATGAATAAATTTCATGACCAGCCACCTCTTCTAATATCAAGTTGGTGAAAGGAATCGGAAATGGGTATTTATGGTCACTGCATTCAAACTTCTAAAATCCACATATTCAAATTTGTTCAAATTCTTTTTCTAGCGATATGACTATTGGAGAGACCCAATCATTGACTTCAACTTTAAAGATTATTCTGGCTTCTAGCATCTTTTCTATTTCCTCTTGTACCTATGCAACATAATTCGTGCTCATTCAATAAGGCCACTTTCGTACGAGTTGTGCTCTTGGTACCAGAGGGATTCTATGTATGTGTTGTACCCAAAATAAATTTTTGCTTCAAAGAGACATTTTTGTCAAAATGATCTAGATCATGTAAAAATGTTGTCAAAAGTATGTTTTAGGTCAAACAAAACATAAGGTTTTTGTGGGTTTGTGTCAAGGAACATATGTGCAAAATTTTGAAAATTTGAAAATTAGGATTTTGTGCCCCTATTTTTAGGGAAACCCCTAAAAATAGGACCTTGCCAGAATTCATTGAAAATGATTTTGATAGGATGAATTGACTTCACGATCAAACTGGTCAAGTCAAAATCACCAAAAAGTTAGTTTTACTTTGGTGGGTCTATTTTCATTTTTCAGGAAGAAAGTTAGGACCTCCACAACCATTAATGGCAGATTGGCCAATACAAGGTGCTTCAAAAGCTTCAACAAAGAAACTGTTGGTGTACGTTTTATCATTCACCAAACACTTTAGAATAAAAAATCCAAAGACACTTTATCCTCTCTTGTAAAACCATCGCGTATGCTAAGATTGCAAGAAGATCATATAGCGATTCCAAGGTTTCTTTTGTCAGGTGTTGACGTGTGGATAAGCTCAATGGTCATTGTGATATGCTAGTAATACACAAAGGGACTTACATTAACAAATCACTTACAAGCTAGGGCTTAGACTAATTTGACAATAATGCTCTTTTCTATCATTTTTGGTTTTTGGATTTTGGAATTTCAAAAAAGTGCAAACAGATAAGGGTTTAGAAGTTCTAATCTACTCCTATGAATTCAAGAGACGGTATGGACTTGGTGAAACCAGTAACCACGCTTTGCTTCGCCACACTAAGGACAACTACACAAAGTGGGTGCGATCTTCAAGGGATGTACTTATGATTTTCACGTCAGGAATAACTACCATCAAATCAAACAATATTTATTCAGACAGAAATTAAGCATCCACAAAGTAAGCTCAGGCTAACTTTACGCATTGAACAAAAATCATCTATTCAAAGAAAGTATGAGCAATGCTTCACCAATCTATTCTATCAAATCTTTCATTCATCTAACATTCATTCAAATCAAATTCTACTTTAAAATCTATTCTATGTTCTATACTAAATCTATTCTATTGTTGAAGGAGATATGCAACCATGCAACCACTTGACAATAAGGACTCAAAGCAAATCATGCATATGAACTTTTATTATCCAAAGTAGCTATACGCAACAATTTCATAAACTCTCCACCAAATGAAAATGAGAGAATGAGAGTTTATATAGAGTTTTTGAAAATAAATGGATGGCCGAGATCAATCTAAGATCAACGGCAGAGATTAAAACAAATCAACCCTAACTAGGGTTTCCCAAAACAATTATCAATATCCAATGGATGAAGAACAAGTGGCGTGAGGAGCTATTTTCTAGGAGGTGCATCCTTATCTTCCTAAGTGGCTATGTATTCAATAAATCTATACACTATTATGCCGACCTCTTCCATTGTGACATGTGGCAGCATGTTGACCTTGATGTCCAACACATCCAAATCATCTACACACTCAGTGAAAGCAATCTCCCACTCTGATTCCTGTCATAGGAAGGCATCTTGGATGGACAAGAAGTTTGACGCCTTAGTCAAATTTTGCCTCAAGATTGACCCGTTGATGGTGAAGAAAGTTTCCTAGATTCTAAGCTTGAGGTTTTCAAGCTACATATCATTCTCTCGAACAATATCCCTCTCAAGCACATCTATAGCCACAAGTAAAATCTTATTCTGAATTTCCCTCATCTGCTCTTCAGCTCTAACACCATCTGCCTTCACCTTCTCCAAGACTTCACTCTGCGCAATCAATGCCCAGTACCAGTTATTGAAATCATAGGCAGCACCTGCTACAATAACTTTCCCATCAATTAGTTCCTGCTTCGGAACTCCTTTCGACACTCTGAGACATGGGATAATTTTGTCCTAAATATCTTGAAGGTTGTCCCATGCTTCTAGCAAAACTACAATCCTTGAAAGCAAAGAGGAAGTTTGTCCATAAGCCAACATCAATCTTTCCACGAATGTAGCCACTTCTCTGCTCGTGCTTGCTATCCACTCCTTAGTTTCTTTAGCCGTGACCATCTCTTCTTCAGAATTTTTGATCGTTTCTTGTGAAGAGTTCAAAAGTGGAGGAACTATTGGGTCGGCCTAATCAAGAGGTTTGGTTAAGTGTTGAATGTATTCTTCAAGTGTTCAATCTCCTTATATTTTCGTTCCTTTGCCACTTCCTTTTCCAACCTTTCCTTGATGGAAGTGACTTAATTTTCCAAGTCTTCCACCTCTCGACCCTTTGTTGTTGGGCCCAAGTTGACAATAGTGATGGCATACTCTTGGGGAGCAATATCCTCCTTTGACTTATCCACCGTTGGTATAGCAATTTGTATTGAACGGCGGCCGGCTTCGTCCCTCTAGATTGTGGAAAACATTTTGGCGAGCTGCTTTTACAACAACTGTTTCTAACCTGGCCAAGAAATCGGTCGTATCATCTTCCTCTAGAATTTTTGCTTGTACTTTTATCTTCAATCTTTCCTTTAACCAATCAAGAATAGCAGGTTGCTCAATGCCTTCCTCTTCCTAAGTATTTTCTACACATGGAGTATCATGAACTCCTCTAAGAGCAGAAATCATTCCCTCTTGAAATTCACCATCCAAAATATCCATTTCATTCTCAGACTCGAGTATTTTTGTGCTTATAGGAGATGGGGGTTCATCATCCTCTAGCTGGATCAGCTCAATGTTCTCCTCAAGGATTGGAGAAGGAATTCTAATTTATGCCAAGCGCTCACCCTCAATGGTCAATATCTCGTTCACATTCCTCAACATGGTGGAATGAGATGGCCCTGACCTTTGTTTCTTTTGTATAGGTTCTTCATTTACAACCCTCTTCCCTTTCGATCTTACGGAGTCATCAATTGTTTCCTTCCTTTCCTAGGATTGGTGCTTTCAATCAACTCATCGCCTTGGGATGCACCAGCATTTGAGGAATAGGATTCCGCTTCACCCATTAAATTATAAGTCAAAGTCACATTTCTTCATCGTAGCTCTTGGATTTGCTGATCCACCCACCACTATGAATATTTGACAACTGGCCTCATCAAGGTGGTTAAGTCAGCGAGCTCTGGTTCTGACCATTTTATAGGAGGAAGAGGTCAATTCTCATCAAAGCCTGGCTGAATATACTCTCCATCGTCCTCAAGCTGATCGAGCACACGGAAAAGCTTAGTTGTTCTAATCAGGTTCATCAGCAATCTGGACCATAGTCTTTTCCTGACGTCATATTCATCTGCAGCACTTGCCCAGAAATCCTCCAGGTCTATCTTATGTTTGTGCTTCCATTCATGGTCTCGATGTGGTGGTGAGGGTCGAAATCACCTTTGGACCGGTAAGATGTGAATGGGTACCATTGCATCTCCAACCTAGCACTTTTAGCTGCCTGGGCCAATGGACAAGACTCTTGCATATTTCCAATGAAGAATGGAAAGGTAATGGCTGCCTTTTGTTTAGATCTCTAGAAGCCTTGGTATGTTTCTAGTTGCCTAAGAACTTCAAGCAAGACCATTCTGTTAGTAGGGTAGATCAGAAGTCGGTAAGGACATCCGGTGAATCCCTGAACTCTTATGTAGGTGAATCTTGGAAACTGGATAAACTAGGATCTGTACTTGTTGATCAGGCTCTTGGCCTCATGAGTAAGCCTTTGATGCATTCCTCCTTGCAATATTCTAGTGATGTACATTAGGAAGGCATCATTCGCTCTTCTGAAGTGTGACTTTTTGCAAAACTGCAACTGGGGATAACAATCATAAGACTTGAATTCATTTTCACCATTGCCCACCACGCCTCGGCAAATCAATCTGGTGTATCTGTAAGTCCTAGCCAATAGGTAGACAATGTAAGAACTCATGTAGGAAGACTTTGTCCTTTCTAAATTTATTAACTGCTCATGGAGATTGTCACTGATCATCCGCAACCAATTGAACATCTTAACGCCCGAGGTGATCTCATTAATGAAGTAATACATCCATGTCTCAAATGGCGCACCTTGAGGGCTACCCATTATTCTGTTTAATAGCAGAATGATATCTCCGTACTCTTCCTTAAAGTCAGTTCGAAGTAATTTCTTCGGCATTTTCTTAATGGAAGGCCTTGGCTTCTCTAACCATGCCCTGTTGATATTCATTGCACAAAGATCCATCTGGTCTTCATAAAGTCTTCTTGCATCTTCTTTGGTCTTGTATGAAGTCCGATTATAACTTGGTATGCCAAACGCTTCTTGAATGGCTAACTCTCCGAGATGAGCTAACACTCTGCCATCAGGCGCAACAATCTTCCTCTCTTGTGTGTTGTAGTGTATGGCGCATTCTACCATCAATTCAGCACACTCTATAGCCAGTGGAAATCCAGCTGCTTGGACAATGCCATTCCGCATCATCCAGCGAGTGATAGGTGTCGGCAAGAATCCATCTTGCCCGTACATTCTCTTCTTGAAGTCTTTAAAATCTACATGTCCAAGGCTGGTGTCTATGATGTTCTTCCACTTGGAGTTGATTTTTTATTCTGGCTGCAGTCCTTTGCTGGCAAACTTCATCTGGGCCTTTCTTGAAGGTTCTCCTCTGGTGGTCATCAACCTACAAGAAACATGAAGAAAATATATTAATTTTAAGATTTTAAATTCTGATTTTTCTTGGACCTTTGCTCGAAATTTTCACTTTCAGCCTGTTGAAAAGTTAAATTTTGTGAAAAATCAGATTGAAAATGAAATAATTTGGCTAAGTATTTAGCAAATTTCGCAAGAATAGGTGAATAAGACAAAAGAAGAATGAGGAAATCCGTCAAATTTGGATTTTAAACTTTCGAAATTATATACTGACGGTGATTCTGCCTTAAATTCTGAAAATTCTGCTTCAGCTCAGAAAAAGCACACTTAGCCTTCAGAAATTGGATCCTTCAACTCAGAAATTACTTCATTCTTTGTGCTCCACTTCGAAAAAAAAATACCTTACCTCCAAAAATCTTCTTCAAAAATTTACTTTCTCTCCAAAAATCTTCCTTCAAAAAAATTACTTCACAATCTTCGAGAGGGTTAAAATCTCTTTTACCATCGAACTTTGGAAGAATGAGATGAAAATGACAAACTAAACTCTTTATAAAGTTGAAAGGTTCGATGATTTTAGCAACTTTATGTTTTTTTTCCTTAAATTCATCAAACCCAGACTTGTTTTATTTTCTCCGAAATGGCAACTCAATCCTCATTAAAATCTTTAAGAGAAAGTTTCTAATTCTTTTACCTAGGCGCCATCCTTGTGAAATCTTTTAGATTTTTCTTCTAAGTTTGAAGATTTTGGCTAAGTGTTGAATATTTCAAAAAAAATTCCTAAGTGTTGGAAAATATTAAAATATTCTAAGTGTTAAATTTGATTTTCCAACGTTTCAATCATGGTGAAATTTTATTTTATCCATGGCATTTTCCATTTTCTTGGCCTACTTAGCTTCATGGTGGATTTTAGGCTCGTCTTGCCAAGTTGGACTTCATGGTTGTCTTGCCATCTTTTCTTGGTCTATGGCGGACTTTATAACATGTTTGGACATCTTCCTAGCTTGGGCAGACTTTATGTTCCTATTGCCATGATGTATCTAGGCAAACTTAGAGTTTTTCCTGCCATCTTGTGTCTTTGGCGGACTTTACCTTAGGCAAGACATAGCATGGTAGACTTGATCTTCTTCTTGCCATTCTCTAGGGCGGACTTTACCCATGCCTTGCTATCTTCTCTTTAAGCTTGGGGCGGACTTCATCAACCTTATGCCAACTTCTACCTTGAATTGGGCGGACTTTACCTTGTGCTTGGACTTTTATTCCTTGGTGTCTAGGCGGATTTCAACATGTGTTTGCCATTACTCCTTTGACACGTTACCAAATTTTGAAATTTTATTCTCCAAGGTATCCATACTTAGCCAATTTCATGAGTTTTTCTTCCCTAGGTGTCAATACTTAGCCAAATTTTGAGTTTTCTTTCTTCCTCTTGGCCTAGGGCGGACTTTAGCTTGTGCTTGCCATATTCTCTTCAAAGTGGAGCGAACTTTATAGTGGTTTGGACATTCCTTACTTGAGCTAGGCGGACTTGGCCTAATCTTTGACAACTCCCCTCTCTCCTCTAGGCAAACTTCTTCAATACTTAGACATTTTTCCTCTTGGCCTAGGGCAGACTTCATCACATGTTTTCCATCTTATGTCTTCAAGGTGGGGCGGACTTTGCTTGTGCTTTCCCAAGGTTGGGCGGACTTCAAGACTTCCTTGCCATATTCTCCTTTAGCATGGCGTACTTTACTAGCACTTACACATTTTCCTTCCTAGCCAAGGGAGGACTTCACTTGGTCTTGGACAAGTGCATGGCGGACTTCCTGTTGGTCTAGCCATGCTTTCTTTTGGCTTGGGCGGACTTGACAGTGGTCTTGCCATTTCCATGGCGGACTTTATGACCTCTATGCCATTTCTACCTTGGGCAAACTTGAAGATTAGCTTGATATGCTTGACACTTAGGTGAATTTCTTGCTTTTATCTGGATCATCTGGGACAAAACCCTCGCCATGGGATTTCTCTTGCTTTTTACTCTTAGAGGTGCGAAACCTTGATTCTGAAGATGAAAACGTCGACACCATAACCTATGGGACCCAAAGCCCTGGCACTTTCTAAAAATAGAAATTACTAAAAATAGAAAGAAAAAAAAGCAAAAAGCAAAATTTCTAAAAATAGTAAATCCCAGATTGGTCCAAAAATGCCAAAAATAGAAAAAGCATAAAGCAAAAAAACAAAATTCCTAAAAAATAGGAAGTGTCAAAATTGTCAAAATTGACTCAAAGCAATGACGTTCTTCGTCCTCCAAACTCCAGACTTTCTAAGCACTTTGATGACGTCTAAGCATTGTTCTGGGCTTGGATTCTCTACTTGGCTCGGATGATTCCTCAAAACTCTAACTCCAAACTCTCAAAGCAATGAACTTATGAAATTGTAACGCTAAAGCGAAACCCTAAAAGGCAAACTACTGGGGGTCCCCATTTGCAATGGGGCGATGTGTGAAATAGGTCACAACAGAAACCATGGCGGAAATATTCCAAAAAGATGCTATCTCACAGAGGGGATTCTCAAAATCAAAAAAAGCGAAAAATTGACTAACTCTAGAGAAAGTACACCTTGCTACCAAGGTAGTTATGCAATCAACATGAGAAAAGGCACCCCTGCTAGCAAGGGGCGCCCTTGAACAAGAGGGTCTAGATGTCAGTTTTTGAGTAAACTTGTCTTTGGATGATTTCTACAGCATCAGCTCAACCTTGCAATGAACTTGTTAGCCAGCCTGCAAGACACATCAAACGACAGCAATGGTTGATCATCAGAGCATACAAAATCAGTGAAAAACCAATGCATATCAAGACAAAAGCGCCCTTGCTGACTAGGGGCACCCTTGAATCTAAGCCACCTGATGGAATTTTCAACAACTGCATTCTACAAGGCATTTACTCAACTCTCTCTCAGCTTTGCGATCAATCCAGTTGCACGTCCACAGGACCTGTCAAGCAATCAGAGGCAAAGATCAAGTAGAAGACACCTAAAGGTGAAAGTTGAAGTAAGAATATGAAGAAATTGGTTGTGTTAAAGAAAAGCGCCCCTGCTAAGAAAAGGCGCCCATCTTTTTGGGCAGTCAGATGTTGTCTGCAAGCTTGGTGACCTCCAACATGACCTCCATTTTGATCAATCTCAACAATGACACCGTCAGCAAAGACAACAGACAAATCAGACACCTGACAATAGAGATCAAATTGGGACCATTCTTGAAGGTTTGCAACATGAAAATCATGAGTCAAAAAGCCAAAGGCGCCCCTGATAACCAGGGGTGCCCATGCTTTTGAAGGACTTAAACTAACTTTCAGGAGCTATGAAACCAGTCATCCTTTCCAAGACTGAGCTGGTTCTCCATCCCACGTTTCAACGAGATCATCAGACTCATCAATCAGTAGTGATCTCAGATCAAAGCATGGAGGGTCAACATGGTAAAATTGAAGAATAGTCAAGAAATTGACTAAGTCTGAGGCCAAAAGCGCCCTTGCTGAGAAAAGGCGCCCTTGAATCTAAGGCATCAGACTCAGTTTTTGAGCTTTGTAGCTCCCAGGCACACTTAATCAAGGTTGTTCCATCTCAGCAATGGATCTATCAACAACATCTCAAGAGCAACTAAGCAATAGGAAACAAAGATCCAACAGAGGCACTTCAGCATGAAAAAAAATGTTCAACACTCAAAAAGGACGCCTAAAAAGTCAAAGCAAGATCTGTTGACTTGAGTTGGATATTTTGAAGGCTTCTCATATCTAAACGTCCCACAATTAGTGGAAATCAGGGTTGGGAACTCTAGATCAGGCCAATTTACTCCTCAATTATGAGTTGGTGCCCATACTTGATGCATTCAAGCATAAATCATTATATAATCAAGCATAGGCATCCCATTTCATTATTTTCTTTGCAGGTTGAAGGCTAAAAACAGCAATTTGCTCTCCAAGACATCTTTTCAAGATTTGGTAGAGGGTTTTGACCGTTCTTCATTATTTTTGAAGATCAGTTGCACGGAAGGATAATTTCTTAGAGGTTGCATCCAGAGGCATATTTTTACAGAAGGGCAGCAAATAACTTCCAACCTCCTCTTGTCTTCTTCCTCTCTTTTGTCTTAAACTTCTTGCATGTCACAGAAAACAACAGGCTATCACAAATCTGACCAATTGGGTATAATCAACACAATTTTTCAGCAAAACCCATCTCTTGAAATTTTCTAGAAACAACAAACTTGCTACCCCTATTTTTAGGGATTTTTTCGAAAAAGTTACAAATTCAAAAATCTAACGAACTGGGTTTGTTCAGCATTGAAGCATGAACAAAACCCATGTGTCAGATTTTTTCCAAAAAAATACTTCTTAGCATATGCTATTTTTAAGGGTTTTCAGAAGTTGTCAAAACAGGGTTGTGTGCACAGTTGATCTTTAACTTTTTCAAGATACAGTTCTCCCAAGTACAATACAAGACCAAAACGGTCTTGTACCATGAGTTCCTGAAAACAATAGACACAGACTTACATCAAGTACACCTAGAGATCAATTCAAAAGATTTGGGGGGCATGGACCAGATCACGCTACAAAACATCAAGCAATTCGGATTGCTTGAGGCTGCATCAATCCCCATCACATTACAGAATGTGGAGTTTGTAATTGCTTGCATTAAGCATTACAACCCTACCACACGAGAAATACAATCAGTGGATGGGCGGGTGATTTGCAACCTTAAACCAAAGGATGTTGAAAAATGTTTTGCTATTCCACCATGTCCAACCAATGTGGTCATATCTGTGAAAGAATGCGAAAAAACATTCGAAGTGTCAAAGGATAAGTGTCTGCAGAGAATGGCAGAAAAATGGTTAAAAGTCAAAAAGGCCAACTTTCCCAAGAATGTTGGGCAAGGAGAATTTTGAGACGAGTATGCAGTGATGATCACTCTACTCAACCAGAACACTGGACAGGAAGATGGGAACCAATTTCAATCGTGGATGTACTACATCGCTAAGATTGTCAGCAACAGAGAGCATTATGACTGGCCCACCCTCATCAGTGATACACTCCACCAGCAAATGACCGGGATCTTAGAGGCTCACAGGTTCCACATGTGCTCCTATCTTGTATACCTGATTGCCTTCCAAGGACAGTTCAGGACATTAAATACTATGGGAACCTTAGGTGTGCAGAAGGTCCGTGAATATTTTTCGCGACTTGAGTTTACACAAGCAGAATGACATTTCAAGCAGATAAATGATCTTTTCATTATGCACGCATAAGAAACCTCGACCATGAAATGCATGTACGTATATCACCAGCAGCCAAGGAGGCAATGGTGGACTAGGCGGATTGGTTCATCCAATTCCCCACCTTCACTTATATACGCGTATATGGATACAACAGTCATCCTGCCATGATGCCTCGCTACCCTTTAGACAGGGTAGTCTTCATGGAGTTCTTGTGGCAGGTGGCCAAAGTTCATTCTCATTTGCACCTTAAAAGAAGACAAGTGTGAGATTTCCTATCTAGATGGGACTCTACAGGTGTAAAACAGTGGTTGATGCCAGAATGATGTGCTAAGAGATGGTGAGACTTAATCTCAAATATCTCATTAAGAGGCGGTCGTATGATCCAAGAGGCCTTTATGCAGCACACATTGAGCAGCACTCATCATACGAGTCTTCCATGAAAGACTATTGGGTCAACTGTGATGATGAGTTTGGTGTACGAAGACGGAACTATAGCCGATTTAGGCTCCCACAAATTGTTGACTTCATGTCAGAAGACATGGAGGGCCTATCTGATGATGACGAGGAGGTTATCCTCCCTACATTCTTCGTGGATCAAGTAGACTCACAACCACTTGGAAAAGTGGATTGGTATGCAAAGGAGAACATATCTATAGAGGAAAGAACAAGTAGGGTTGTTAGAAATAGTCAACTCTATTTAGATAGCAAGAAGACAAGGAAAGTAGTAATTCCCCGTATAGAGCTGCTATCGTGGTTCAATCTTCACTACCTTCCACATGAAGGAAGAAGCCCAGACAAAAGAAGAGAAGTAACCCTCCCAACGGGATGCGAATGTTAAGGCACACAAGGGGAAGAGCATAGGAGTTGGATGTGGAGACAGCCACAAACATACCTGAGATAGTCATGGAAACCGCTGCAGCTAAGCCAGTGATTGAGATAATCACAGCAGAGACAGAGCCCATAATGGAAGCAGTTGAAGCGGATACAGTGCGTATGATAGAGACAGAACCTCCTACTTCACCACCATCGCAGCAGTCACAAGTCCCCATTGACTTGGACTCTCCACCACGAGACATCACTGCAGCACAATCTCATTCATCAAGCATTCAAGGGCCTAACATTCCTCCTTCCAGCAAGGCTAGTTAGGATTCAATCTAGCTTGAGGGTCTCCTAGGAAGGAAGAGAGAAAGGCCATCCTACCAGCTTGATTTCACAGAGTTTGATCATGTCCCTCAAGACATGCCAGCGAAGAAATTGAAGAAGCAAGTTCCTGTAGGAAGGAATGCAAATAATGAATTTGTCATAGAGACAACTGCCCCACCTAAGGACAAACATATACACGAGGTAGAGGTTGAGGACTTCACATTATCGAAGGTCAACCTCGGTAAGACCACTCGTCAAGTGGAGGCAGATCTTCTTGGAATTGCCTCGATGAGTGTTCAAGAAAGAATTGCTAAGGACGAAAGAGACAAAACAGCCTTAAAGGCTGAAAACCAGCAATTGAGACTATACATATCTAGCTTGATGCACAGTACCCCAAACGTCTCTTCTTTGCCACAAGAGTTGCTAGACCTCCCCGCAGAGCAAAACCATCACCAACTAATTTCATATGGAAAACACTTGAGAAATCAAGTGGAGGAATTTTTTGTCAGAGGACGGTGTATACTGGCAAAACTGTACCAATTGAGGGATAGAGCACATGGACTCCGTGCAGAGATCCAGCAGTCAAAACTAGAGACGGTAGAGAAGAGGCCTGGGGATGAAGTCACAATCACAGATTTACAATTGGCGTACCAATCAGTTACCACTATAGAGAACAAGCAACATCTCTTCGCTTGGAAAGAACAGCTGGCATACAAGGTGAAGCCTATGATGCCAATTCTGTGGAACTAATCGAGTACCAACATATTGTGGCAGGTATTATCAACTTCGCAATAATGTTGGTAATATCCATCCTTTGCCTTTATCAGCACGACGAAGGTGCATACATTGAGCTAGGCGCAATACAGAAACAATTCCAAGATGTCGTCTGTAGCACAATTCTCGATGACCGTGATGGTTGCAAGTTGAGTAAAGTTGCAGCCATGTCCACCAAGTTGGATAACGCAGCTGCAAAGTGCATAGAATATCAGCAGCAGCTTGTGAATGGTGAAGAGATGTTGAAACGCCACGTTGTCATCCTAAGGAGCATTGATTTTCCAGAGGTTGAAGAAGTCAATGAATGGATAGAAGGGTTGTTGAACAGTGGAGAAGAAGTGTAAAGCACCCATAAAGGACGTCCTACCCTCCAGAATAGCATTAATGGCGAACAGAAGTTAACTTGACGCCCCTTTCCAAGTTAACTCACTATCCCACAGATCATGCATGTCAGATCCCATTAATTGTGGATGTCTAGTTTGACTTCCACGAATTATGGATCTCTATCTCCACTAAATGTGGATGTCTATTTTGGAGACACATTTTGTAATTAAAGTTCACTTTTAGTTTAGTTTCAATCAACTGAAGTACACTTTCAGTTGACTCTTTGTTTAGTTTCAATTAACTGAAGTAGATTTCTAGTTAACTGTTTGCTCACCTACTTTTAGACATAGGAATAAATCTTGCTAATTGTCAAGAACTAATTGTTAACTCAAGGAGATTTTAGGGTTGTGTAATGTCCCCTTCTCAAACCTGATCTTCACAGTGACCGTTGGCCTTTTTCTGGAAACCCGAAGGCTAGTCGGAAGGTAAAAATTAGGGTTTCCTATTTTTGAGGAGGTCATTGCTCAGAGATGGTGAATTCAATGGCGGATCCTTTCTGGGTTTTCAGAGAGCTTCGCAGTGGTATGTTCATCTCGGCATTCAGAGCACTTTTTGGAATTTACTATTTTTAGTAAATTCTATTTTTGGCAGCTTACCAGTTGAGTTCAGCTTGGTTGACTTCCTACTTCAGTTTGGTCAGATGTTTTGCTCAGTATTGGCTTCAAGGCACATTCGGAGGGATAAGTTAAGTCATTTAATTGAAAAGTCATGTTTTAAATATTATATTTTAACGTTGACCCCTTGGCTTAGATCAATGACTTAATGTTGTTTTTAAAAAGTGGTCTTTGAGGGTGGCGCCCTCATTAAAAGATTATTTTAATTATTCCCAAAGTCAAAGAAAGGTTATGAAGGGCGCATTTATCAAAGTATGATATTTATTTAAAATATCAAATCTTAAGCCTTGAAGGAAAAGTACGCCATCCTTGAGGAGATTAGGGTTTTGACCTAAAAGTGGATTTTAGGGTTTTGAGAAGTCAACTGGAGAATTATAAAAAGGAGTCTTGGAGCATCATTTCAGATCTTTTGTCGACTATACTGTTATGCTGCCGGATTGGCTCTGGAACTGCTTCGAGGAATGAAGGCCTCCTAGCTCGGGCATCGCTTCTTGTTTGTGAGATAACAACTAGTGGTGATTTCAGCTTAGTTTGTGTGATCATTGAATATTGTGCATTGTAATCTGCATTTCGAATCTTTAGATTTCTGTTTCTGCATATTAGTCAAGTTCTGGAAATTGCATGTTTACTACAGCAGATCCATACTCCCATTTGTAACTCAAAAAAGACAAAAAAATAGATTATGGGTATTGCATAAATCATTTAGTTTAAGCTAGGCGCCCATGTGTGCTAGATTTTGGATTTTCCTGAGAAGTATTTGAATTTATAAAAGAAAATCGCCCTGTGCTGGGTCGTACCATTCTGTGTGTCATTGGGATTCGTGCTTTCCTTGGAATCTGCATTTCAAGTCTGTTTTATGATCTGGTTTTGAGCGCCCCTATCTCAATAGAGTTTTGCAATTGGTATTTAGTATTTTGGAGGAGTATAGAGAGAGTTTCGAGCATTTCAAGGGTTTCTATGTTGCTGGTAATGTGTTGAAAAGTGCAGGTCTGTCACAGCAGATTGGATAAATCTGCATCTTCCCTATTGATTGGTGGTGATAGTTCTTTCAAAGCAACGTGAAGACTTCAGTGAAGATTGCCCAAGCTTGGAGAATAAGGTTGGATCTTAATTCGCTGTTTCTGTGATCTTTACTTCCCGCAAATAAGTTCATGAATATTGTACAACTCTCTTATAAGCTGATTTATATTGTTAGCAAGATCTCATCTCTTAAATTGTAAGCTGGCAGTAGTACTGACCGCATTATAGATTCTTGCTTTATCAGATTGTAATAGTCTTCTTACTTTCAGCAGTTGCTATTGTTTTAATTGACCTCCGCCCTATGGTAGCTACTATCCCAGTCTGGGTTAGCAAGCACATTCTGGGTGTTGAGTAGTTTCATCTTTCAGCATTTCTCTTTAACGCATTATTATTGTAAACACTTCGTCATATGGTCGCCCCTCACTCCGCATTGGATTGGGTAGCACATACTTGACGTCGAGTTCCCTTTCCAGCATTTAGAGTAGAAGACCCTCTGACCAATGCTCGCCATCATTGGCGCCATACTGGTTAGAGTTGTTTCAGTACGTTTGGGTTTATCTTCTAACCTTAACGGGTACTTGGTTGTAATGTTGTAATCTGATAATTGAAAAAACGAAAAAATTTGGCTCGGAATATTTCAGTGGTATCAGAGCCACGCATTCTGCCATCCTGTGAAATCAGCCTTCTATGAGTGACAGAGAACAGAGGTACTTGGCAAGAGTATACAAGAGGGATACAGTTCAGACACAGTTGTATCAAGCTCCAGAAGGTCAGACAGCATCAGAGGTTTTGAGGGCTAATTGGGAGCCTTCACAGGAAACAGAAATGGGGGATAATGAAAGGACTTTAGGTGGCAATGAAAGAAATGAAAGGATTTTTGGTGGCAATGAAAGAAGTTCAGGCAACAGAGGTGACAGTGGGAAGGGTATAGACAATTCGGCCAATCTAGGTCAAGGGCTTGATAAGAAGATGGATGCTTTGTTGGATATGTTCTCTCTCATGTTAGGGAGATTGGGTCCGAATACTCCACAAAACAATACAGTGCATGCCGGTGAGCATAGTGCTACCAACCAGCACAATGGTCATGTTGCCCAACCTTCAGTTAGCAGCACCTACATTTCTGCTAGACCACTCAAACCCACGTTTTTGGCACCAGCAAACCCACATCCTGATCCCGAAGAAAATGCTTCATCTTTGGAGAGGCTAAGGATAGGCCGTACGGAATATGACACCCTTCCTGATGAAGTCAAGCTTGACATGTCCTTCAATGATTACATGGAGTATAGAAGGAAGGATAGAGGCCAAGGGAGAAATTATGACCAAAGAAGAACTCCAGCACAAGGAGACTTGTATCAAGCTATCAACAAGGTTACGCTTCCCCACTTTGATGGAAGTGATAATAATTCTGCTCGAGCTTGGATACAGAAGCTAGACAACTATTTGGCTCTTAGGCCAATGGCTGAAGAAGAAGCGATTAAATTCGCTACGCTACACCTAGATGGGGTGGCGCATGAGTGGTGGTACCATGGCCTAGTCACCTTAGGTCATGGCTCTATCACTAGCTACGATGAGTTCACCAATAGACTCATTGAGAGGTTCGAGAAGAAGGACCCAGAAGTGCATTTTAGGGAGTTGGCACAGTTGAGGCAGTATGGCACTGTTGATGCCTACATAGCTGAGTTTCAAAGACTTTCAGTTATGGTCACTGGAATCACGGAGAGAAGATTAGTGATTCTATTCAGCGAAGGATTGATGGAGCCACTCAAGGGTTGGATCAAAGCTTTTGATCCACTGTCCTTACAAGAAGCAATGAAGAAAGCTAGAAACATGGAGTGGGCTGCTCCCAAAGCAAAGTTCCATTCCAAACCAGCATTTCACAAGGGGGATAGAGGGAAAAAGTTTCATCAAAAGCCTCACCATAAAGAGTTTAAACCGCAGAAACCTCATGGCACAAGATTGGATCCAGAGACTATCAATGAACTCCGAAGAAAGGGGTTATGTTTCCGTTGTTGGGAAAAATGGTCCCAAGATCATGTGTGCCCAAAGGGTGCTAAAATCCATCAAATTGAGTTCTATACAGCTGAAGAAAGCAATTCTGATTTTTTTGATCAACAAGCTGATTTTGAGGACAGCGA
>VDFB02186428.1:0-13792 GCA_007258455.2 Sequoia sempervirens
ATTGGGGTGAATTGGGGAAATAAAAATTTGAAGATGATGTTTCAACATGTTTATATAAGGATGAAGAGGATCATGCTCCTATTCTACCTATGGAAAACTATCATAAAGGGCTTCAAATAATTAAGAACATGGGTTATCAAGGTAAGGGTTTAGTGCATCAAAAATAAGGAATCATTGAGCCCCTATCTATCACAAGAAGGCATAATGAAGGGATTGAATATAACTCCCACAATAAGATACCTTTCAAGCTAAAATCTAATCTAACTAAAGGAGCTAAGGCTTCTTTCATGGTTGAAACTACTAATCATGATACCTTTCAAGACTCCATGCATATCACAAATCTATTACAAGAACATTCCATTTGCACCTTATTAACCATTTCATTTACTTCCCCATCGTCACAATCTTAAGAACTTTAACTTATCTATCCTCAGCTTATAGATTGGGATCAATGTTAGAAAAAAAGTAAAGGAATAGCAATAATAGAAGCTTAAAACAACTATAAATCAGATTTAATAGTGTTAACCATATGGAGTTTAAATCAACTATAACAATGAAATGTAACAACAAAAAGTAGAACACATAATACAGTGTTTACGTGGAGAAACCCTTTCAGGAAAAAACTTCTCCAAAGAAGAGATGAATAGCTGTATTAACAACAATGGTGTTTCACAATACAATCACTCTAACTCTTCTTCAATCTGGCAGCATCTATGTACCTGTAAAACATCTCATAGTGTCTCCAACTCAACCCCTCAATATATAGACTCACGGGGGCTCAAAATACCACCATAAAAAATTACCATGGATCAAAACAAGGTTTAGAAACACCATGGTAAAAATACATTTGACTCCTTACATGCTAAACATGGTCTCTTACATGACATTACACCTTCTTACAAGATGTCATAAGAATCCCTATAAAATAGGATATTCTCTTACATGTGTCATAAACCATCAATAGCTATGCATAGATTCTCTAATGTGTGTCATAGATGATTCTCACGTCCAAAATGATATCCCCCACTTTTAGCCCTTATAGTTGTCATAGAATCTGCCATAACATCCTTAAAAATAGGCTTTCCATGTTATACCACTAAGTGGGCATCTTTTGACAACTAATAACATAATTTTCAAGGCACCGACATGTGGCAAAAGTGCCAACTCAAAATCTCACGCCCCTTTTGATGGAGCACACATATTTAATAACAACAAAGATATTTATCCATGGGAAAATATAAAATAATAATAAATAAATAACTTAGGAATTTCCAAGGTTGAGACACCTTGATTCCCAACATTCTCCCACTTGTCGAATACCTTGCAAGAGCTAGGGGAATCACACCATCATGGAATCAACTAGGTACAAGAAACAAGGTCCGCGGCCTTTCTGCACCAAATGAACTTATCTATGCTCACAGGTTTGATAAGATAATCTGCAACATTATCCTTAATGTCAATTTTCTTCAACTCAATTTATCCATTAGCAACCATTTCTCAAACAAAATGATATTGTATATCCACATGCTTTGTCTGGGCATGATACATAGGATTCTTGGCTAAATGAATTGCACTCTGGCTATCACAACCAATCTGAACTGTCTTACAATCGAAACCAATACCTACACACAACCTTTGTAACCATACTACCTCCTTAGAAACATGGGTAGCAACCATATACTCTACTTCAGTAGTAGATAAAGCAACTGTAGACTACATTTTACTCATCCAACTCACTGCTCCTCCAAACAAAGTAAACACATACCCATTGGTGGACCTTAGACTATCCAAGTCACCTGTCCAATCTGCGTCAACAAATCCCTATATTCCTAATGACTTGACCACATTATCAGTACCATGATAAAGCAAACAATAATAAGAAGTACCTCACAAATATCTAAATTCCCTCTTAACAAAATTCTAATGCTCTTTACCCGGGTTAGACATAAACCTGCTTAGAACTCCCATTGCTTGGGCTATATCTGGTCTAGTGCAAACCATTGCATACATCAAACTACCAATGACACTAGCATAAGGAACCTTAGACATATCCTCAAAACCATCATCAGTATAAGGAAACATATCTAGGCTTAACTTAGTACCAACTGGAAATGGAATACAAACTGGCTTACAGTTATGCATATTAAACCTCTGCAAAATAGTATCAACATACTTACTCTGACTTAACCAAAGCTTTTTGTGACTTTGATCCCTACTGATTTCCATCCCAAGAATGTATTTTGCAACCCCCAAGTCCTTCTTATCAAATGTTCTAGAAAGTTGTTTCTTGAGCTCACCAATCATCACCTTGTTGTTACCAATAAACAACATATCATCAACATACTAGATAATAATTAGGATATGATCATTAAAAACCTTAATGTACACACAATGATCCTCTTCGCTCCTAAGAAAACCCAACTTTAATGCAAACACATCAAACTTCTGATACCACACCCTGGGTGACCGTTTCAAACCATACAAAGATCTCTTTAACTTGCAAACCAAAATTTATTTTTCCTTCACAACAAAACCATCAGGTTTTCACATACAAATCTCCTCCTCAAGATCCCCATGCAAGAAAGCAATTTTAACATCCATTTGCTCTATCTCAAAATCACAAGCAACAACAATAGATAATAAGAATCTAATAGAAGTTAGTTTAGTGAAGAGAGAGAAAATTTGACCAAAATAAACTCCCTCTTTGGGAGTATCCCTTAGCCACTAATCTAGCCTTATACCTTTCCAAGTGACCATCTGCTCCAAATTTCTTTTTAAATACCCATTTACATCCGATGGGCTTTCTTCCTTTGGGAAAATCAACAAGATCCCAGGTGTTACAGTTTTCCAATACCATCATCTCCTCTTACATAGCCTGCAACCAAGACTCATTTTCCTCTAAAGAGAAAGCCTCCTTGTAAGATTTAGGTTCATCATCAGCACTTAATAAAGCAAATATACAACGGAAATTAGGTGGGCTATATATGTCAACTAGATTTTGTTGTCTTGTGGATCTTTTAAGAATAGGAGTATGAGGCTCTTGTTGTTCTTGACCTTGCTCAACCTCTTCTTGATTTTCTTCCTCATGTTCTTTGGTTTGATCAGTAATTTCATCTGGTACCTCATCTTCTTCCTCCACATCCTCAACTCCAACTCTCTATTCTTCCCGAGATGCATCTTCTTGCTTAATTTCAAAATGCACTCTCTTTTCCTTTGGTTGTTTAGGGTTAGAAATGACACTAAGCTCCCTAAAAATCACATCTCTAGAAAATATATTTTTCTTTGTTAGAGGATTCCATAACTTATAACCATTTACATTATCACCATATCTAATGAAAATGCACTTTTTAGCTTTTGGATCCAACTTAGTTCATTTTTCTTTAGGCACATGAACATAAGCCTCACAGCCAAATACCCTTAAATGTGAAACATAAGGTTTCTTACCTGTCCATATTTCATAAGGTGTTGTTTCAAGAGCCTTACAAGGAGATCTATTCAACAAGTAACAAGCAGTACTTATAACTTTTTCCAAAAGCATTTTTGAAGCCGGGAACTACTTAGCATACTTCTAGCTCTTTCCATAATTGTCTGATTCATCCTTTCTGCCACTTCATTCTGTTGAGGAGTGTAAGGAGTATTTTTCTATCTAACAATTCCTGCATGCTTACAAAATTCAACAAATTCCTTAGAAAAATATTTCCCTCCATTATCAGACATCAAAACCTTAATATTACAATCTATTTGATTTTCAACTAAGGCTTTAAATTCTTTAAACTTAGTGAAAAATTCAGATTTATGCCTCATAAAATATAACCAGGTATATCTTGTAACACCATCAAAGAAGGAGACAAAATATCTAGATTCTCCAATTGATTCCACATCCACAGGACCAAATACATCTGAATGAATTAAATTCCAATTTATTTTTAGATTTAGTACTGCCTAAAGGAAATGATTTTCTATTTTGTTTACCAAACACACAATGTTCACAGAAATCAAAACTCTCATCAAAATAGGAAAAAACATCTGACAATTTTTTATTCAAAATGGTTTTTAAACCAATCTCACTAATGTGGCCCAATATACAGTGCCACAACATACAAGTATTTTCAAAATTTTCAGCTACATTGGTAGAGTTAACAACAGTAGTGGCTTCAAGCCTAAACAAAGTCTTCTTCCTTGTCCCTCTTGCTATCACTATATTTCCTCTTACCAATCTGCAACCATGCTTATCAAATGTTACATGTATTCCCAAATCATTCAACTTTGAAACTAAAATTAGATTTCTAGCTACTCCAAGAACATGTAAAACACCAGGGAGGGTTTTAATCCTCCCATCACTGAAACACAATTGAATCTTACCCCTTTCGACAATGGGATATGAAGAGTTATCACCAAGGTAGATTTCACCTCCATCATATTTTTCATATGTGGAAAACCATTCCTTATGAGGAGTCATATGAAACGAGCATCCTAAATCAATTAACCAATGTTCATTAGTCATAGTATGAAGACAAGAAACCAAAGCTTCATCACCTGAATTTGAGGATTTCTCTATGGAGGAATCAAGTTGTTTCTTTGGATTTTTGTATTCCTTCTTCACATGTCCTCTTTTTCCAACAACATTTCATTATGTTCTTCTTTATAGGAGCCTTAGATATTCCCTTAGACTTATCCTTAGGCCCATTCTTATCTCCTTTAGACCCTCTTTCTTTAGGCCTTCCCCTTACGTTGAGAGCATCACCTGTACTATCCATTTCCTTTTTACTCATTTCTTGTGACAACAAAGTTGCTACAAGAGCATCCATCTTTGGATCTTCCATGTTAGCAGTGATAGCAAGTACGAAATTATCCTAAGATTCAGGTAAAGAATAGAGAAGAATAATGCATTTATCTTCTTCTTCAACATTAACATCAATAGAGGCTAGTTGACTCAAAACCAAATTTAAATAATTTAAATGCTCAGCTATCGATTCACCTTCCCTCATCTTAAGAGAAAATAAATTTCACTTCAAGTAGAGTTTATTTACCAAACCTTTTGCTTGATAGATCTCACCTATCCAAAATTTCCACAAAGCATATGCAGAATTTTCCTTTGAGACATTCAAGAGAACATAATTAGAAAGACACAATCTGATAGTACCACGTGCCTTTTTATCTATCTTCTCCCAATCTTCATCACTCATTTTCTCGAGTTTCTTTTCATTTGTTACAACTACTCATTGATCTCATTCTTCAAGGAGATCCTCAATTTTGAGCTTCCACAACTCAAAACCAACTCCGTTAAATTTTTCAATATCCAAACGGTTAGAAGTTGTAGCCATGGTTAAAATCAAAATCTTGCAAAAAATAGCTCAACAAAACTCCCACTAAAACTCAAAAAACCTTTGTTCTACCACCCAAAACATAGAACTGGCCAGGATTTGATACCAAATGTTAAAAGAAAAATGGTAAAGGAATAACAATAATAGAAGTTTAAAACAACTATAAATCATATTTAATAGTGTTAACCATATGGAGTTTAAACCAGCTATAACAATGAAATGCAACAATGAAAATTAGAACACATAACATAGTGTTTACGTGGAGAAACCCTTTCAGGAAAAAACTCCACCAAAGAAGAGATGAATATTTGTATTAACAACAATGGTGTTTCACAATACAATCACTCTAACTCCTCTTCAATTCGACAACATTTGTGTGCCTGTAAAACATCTCATAGTGTCTCCAACTCAACCCCTCAATATATAGACTCACGGGGGCTCAAAATACCACCATAAAACATTACCATGGGTCAAAACAAGGTTAAAAAATACCATGGTAAAAACATGCTAAACATGGTCTCTTACATGACCATCAATAGCTATGCAAAGATTCTCTTACACGTGTCATAGATGATTCTCACGTCCAAAATGAATTTTACAAGATGTCATAAGAATCCCTATAAAATAGGAGATGCTCTTACATGCATCATAAACCATCAATACCTATGCAAAGATTCTCTTACACATGCCATAGATGATTCTCACGTCCAAAATGATATCCCCCACTTTTAGCCCTTATAGTTGTCATAGAATCCATCATAACATCATTAAAAATAGGCTTTCCATGTTATACCACTAAGTGGACATATTTTGACAATTAATAACATAATTTTCAAGGCACCAACATGTGGAAAAAGTGCTAACTCAAAATCTCACACCCCTTTTGATGGAGCACAAATATTTAATAACAACAAAGATATTATCCATGGGAAAATGTAAAATAATAATAAATAAATAAGTTAGGAATTTCCAAGCTTGAGACACCTTGATTCCCAACAATCAACAAGGTATTCTAGTTCTAGATACATTCCAAAATGATGAGGCCATTGCATAATTTATGGGATTAAGAGAAACTATACCTTTGGGAGATCATAAAGCTAGTTTTTTCATTGGGCTTAATAAGAAAACATATTTTGGTGAAATTTCAAAGCTTCTCACTCACAAAAAATAATTAAATATAATAGAGAACACCTCTAAGGGAAAATGTGATCTATTATTATCTAAAGAAGAAAATGGGAACCTTGACCTTCCTATCATGCCTAAATATCAAGAAAAATCCTTTATCTTGAAACTTGAGTACAACTAAAAATCCTAAGGTCACATATTTTACAACATCTCATTCACTATAAGAGAATGAGGACTTCCCGAAATTCTTCAAAAATAGAACTATAAACTTTATGTGGTCTTATGTGGACATGCTCGACTTTAACCCTGAGTTGGTAGTTCATCATTTGACAAATTTTTCCAATGTAAAATTGGTAAAACAAAAAATTGTAAGATGCATCCTCTTGAGTAACCTTACTAGTCAAGGTTGAGCGTCAAAATTTGTTGGATGTGGGATTCATTATAACTATTAATTATCTTGATTGGGTTTCCAACCTAGTTCCAATTAACAAACCCACTAGGGGCATCCATATATGTAAAAATTTCAAAGATATAAATAAAGCTTATCCTAAAGATGATTTTCCTCACCTAACATAGACATGATTGTGGATTTAACATCTAAACATGAAGTTTTATCCTTAATGGATGGATTTTCTAGTTATAATCAAATTTGGATCACTATTGAGGATCAACATAGAACAACTTTCAGTTTCCCTTGGGAAACATTTTGTTGGAATGTTATCCTTTTGGTTTAAAGAATGCAGGGGCTACCTATCAAAGAATAATAACATCAATATTTCATGACCTTTTTTATACTATCATGGAAGATTACGTAGATGATTTTTTAGCAAAATCTGTCACAAGAGGTTCTCATTTGTCTATCCTTACAACAATCCTCGTTAGATTAGAAGAATATAAAGTTATATTGAACCCCCAAAAATATGTCTTTGGTGTAACTTTTGGGAAATTGCTTGGGTATATTGTTTCTTGTAGAGGCATTGAAGTGGATCCAACTAAATTTAAAGATATAATTGATATGCCAACTCCAACTAATCTTGAACAATTGTGTGGCCTTTGAGGAAAAAATTAATCAATTAGGCATTTCATAGCTTAGTTGGTAGATAAATGTCAACCTTTCACACATATTTTGCATAAAAATGTCACCTTCAACTGGGATGAGAAGTGTCAACAAGCCTTTTAACATTTGAGGATTATTTGGATTCACCTTTAGTTTTTATGCCACTTATTCAAGGGAAACCTTTGTTATTATACATCTTGGCTACTATAGTTGCATTAGGTGCTCTCCTTGTACAACATGATGATACAAGAAAGGAAAGAGCTATCTATTATATTATCATATTGGTTGGATATGAGCTTAATTATACTCCGATTGAAAGGGCATGTCTATCTATTATTTTTACATCACAAAAATTGAGACACTACATGCTTAATCATGAAATAAAGCTCATTTCAAAGATGGATCCTTTGAAGTACCTTTTATCTAAGGCTTCTCAAACTATTCAAATAGAAAAATGTGTTATGATCTTATATGAATTTGAAATTGAGTATGTGGATCATAAGGCTATCAAAGGAAAAATCATTCCAGATCAATTAGCAAGTGTGCCTTTAGATGTGGATCATCCTCTTGTTTTAGAATTTCAGATGAGACAATTTTTAACATTAGATCTTCACATTTGTGGAAGTTATATTTTTATGGTTCTCACATTCAACATGGGTTTTTGCCTTTGATTGGAGGGAATTTGTCTCTTAGATTGGGGACAATTGGGAGTTGATAACTACTGCCAAATAATGGCTCTTGTCATCTTGCTCATTTTTTTGTTGTTTGTCTCTTGGTATCCCTTGTTTAATGTCTGTTTTAAAACTCTGGTGTATGTGGAAGATATTATCGAACTGTTATTTTTTGACAGATATGTTAAGGTTCAAGGCTAGTATATTTATGATTGATCTCTACTCTGGCTTGCGTGCCACTTTTTAGGTTAGTTTGTGGTATGCTTATAATGTTTTTGATTATACTATTATTGGTCTTATGGATGCAAATACTTGGTTAAACGATATGGTCTATGTGCCTCCTAAGGTTGCTTAACATTATGTAGTCTGGATGCTATTTTTTTTGGTTTGACTAGTGTTGTTTCCCAGCCTATCTTGTTTTTTCTTCTTCAACTCTTTTTATATCTAATGGGATTAGGGCCATTTCCCTACTTTTATAATAAAAAAACATGGATTTAGGGCTGGAATCATTTTTATCAGCCCACAAGGTGATTGTATCCCAAAATCACATAGACTTTCTTTCCCTTGCACAAATAACATTATAGAATATGAATCTTTAATAACTAGTCTTAGAATGATAATTCAATGGAAAAAAAGGAATTTCATGTTTATGGAGATTCACAATTGGTCATAAGGAAAGTGAATGATGATTATCAGACAAAGTATGAAAAACTTCTCCCCTACAAGAGGATGGTAGACAATTTCATGCAATACTTTTCAACTATCATTTTCAAACAAATCCTAAGGGAAAATAATAGAGCTAGTGATGCTATGGCTACTATTGGATCTCTCTTGGACATGCCTCATAACACTCATCATTGCAAGTTCCTTGTAGAAAAATTTTTAGTCCCAACTTTTTATGTTTCAAAATATGAACTAGTGTGTGAGCTTGTTGGTCTTGATTCCCTTGGTATCATGATGTTTACATCTACCTACATAATGATACTCTTCTGCCTAGCTTAGCTAGTGCTCAAAATAAAACATTCATTCCTTGATCTTCCTATTTTGTCATCCTTGGTGATAGATTTGTTCAAGGAGTCTTGATGGTGTCCTCCTTAGGTGCCTAGACTTGAAAGAAGATAAAATTTCTTTATTTGAGGTACATGAAGGTATTTTTGGGGCTCATTCTAGTGGACCTATCCTTGTCAAAAAAATGTTAAGAATCAGATATTATTGGCAAACTATGGAACACGATGTGCACAAAAATTTACTAAGAAACCTCATCAATGTCAACAACATAGGGAATTGATTCATGCACCCACCCAAGATTTACAACCGATAACTACTCCTTTCCCTTTTCATAATGGGGACTCAACATCATAGGATAAATCCATCCCCCCTCATCTAATGGTCATAAGTTCATTATCACCACTACTGAGTATTATACAAAGTGGGTTGAAGTTGTTCCATTATCCAATATTACTGGATATAAAATAGCCAAATTTATCCTAAATTATATTATTTTTTGATATGGTATCCCCCACACCATCATTACAGATAATAGAAAACCTTTCAAAACTCAAGATGCATGATCTTTGTTATCAATTCTATATCCAACATCACTTTTATACTCCTTGTTATCCACTATATTGAAAATCCTTAAGAAAAAAACCAATGAAGTTGGTCATGATTGGAATTTTTAGCTTAATCCTTCTTTATGGGCTTATTGAACTAGTATTCACACACCTATATGATCCATTATGTATTCCCTAGTTTTTGGAACCGAAGCCATTTTTCCTATTGAGGCTGATCTCCCATCTTTAAGGGTATCTTTAAAGTATGTCATTGAATCTAGATTACACGAGCTTGAGTTATTGGATGAATGGTGTCTTAATACATTAAATCACTTACAATTTTATCAAAACCACCTTCGCCATAGCTATAACAAAAAAGATCAAAATTTGAAGGTTTGAGATTGGAGACATGGTCCTAATAGATAATTAAAAGAATCAACAAGATAGAGACAAGAAAGGAAAGTTTGAACCTAATTGTTTGGGACCTTTTATTATCATATAAAACTATGGTGTTGGAGCTTATAAACTTGCTACACCTAAAGGAGAACCTTTGGAAGAGCCTATTAAAAACATTCATCTTAAGAATTGTTATGCTTGACTCTCAGGGTATCCTAGTAGTTTGTAAATACTAGTCTCATCATTGCATATGAATTCCATTTCATTCCCTCTTTTTCATCTCATTCACCTATCATTAGCCATTTTCATGTTCTTTTATTTTCCACCATGGATTGGTTTTTCATATCTATTATTTTCATGTCTTTTATCCATGCCATTTCTCCTTTGCCTAGCTAGGGACACCTTGTGCATTGACCTTGGTTTTGGGATATATTCTTGTATCTTGAGATCATATGCAAATATTAAAAAAAATGAGCTTTAATGAAAATCATGAGCAAAATTAATTTTAATTGTTGAGCTAGATCTTTGGCTTGCATAGCTTATTTCCTATCTTTCAGTATAATATTAAAACATTTTCATTTCCTAATAGAATTATCTTTCCTATGATGAGAATTATAAGAACAAATCTAAGGTCCTAACAGATTCATCCTTCCTATAATGAACCTTATCTATCAAAACCGAGCTTATCCTTTTGGAAAGAAATATGTTGGTTGTCGATTTTGTTTCTCGATTGCTTTACTTTTGCTATCTTGGTTTTATCTTTCTATCCCATTTGCTCAATGAAATCCTATCCCAATGTGCATAGAGCATCTTGGGTCATAGCATGAGTGTCTTTACATGTGCATGTTTGACTTTTTTTGTCTCCCATTTTCTCGACAAAGGCCTATATCTTAATGTGCTTAGAGTAATTTGGGTTTAGACATGATTCCTTTTTTCATGTTTGCATGTGTGTTACGTGTATGCAAGTTGGGTAAAATGATAAGTGTTATCCACTTTATCAGTTTCCTCTTCAAAGTAATAACGTGTTTGGTTTTTCTTTGCTTGTTTCTTTGTACTTTGTATATCGCTTTTGTTACATCTTCTCTTTATAGGTTTCATTTTGATATTTGATCCTTAGTGGAAATTGATTTCACTGCATTGGAAAGTGTTAGAATGCATCATAGTATCATAATCATAACATGTGCATCATAATCATATTTCATAACAAATAAATCATTCATCATCATATATATGTATGAACATAATAAATTATCATGATCATCATCATAAATAATTCTTCCTATCGTGAGATTGACTCAAGACCTGTTTACTAGTCAATCTCTCAAGGGGGCATCGTATCTTCCATCCCATGGTCTAATGGGGAATACTAGGCATATCATCAATCTTTTTCTTTGAAACAACGTTATAAAACACATTGTCTCAAAGAGGGGCAAAATGTAGGCACTTAAAAATGACTAATGCATTTGGGTGTGTGCAAGAAGTTGAGTCCACTTTTTGGCCAAAAAGTGGAAGTGTTTTCCCTGATTTTCAGTATTTGATACATTTGACCTTAAAATTTGAAGCACTTAGAGATGAAATCTTTAAAAAAGTCACTGATCATAAAATGTAGTACCGGAGTCTAGTTTTTCCAAATATATAATTTATTTCAATACCCATTGTACAAATTGAGTTTCAATAGGCATTTCAAAACCACCTGCTTAAAAGTCATTTTTGTACCATACCATGCACGGTACCTACATCCATATTTTGACTTAAATTATCGTGATTTTTCTAAACCTTTTGGGGAAAGTTTTACACCCCAATCTTAACCTTGCTCTTGATATTTTTGTAATTTTATTGAATATTTTTTTTTAATTTTTTATTAGGCAGATTTGTTGTTTTGAAAAATCGTCATGTACTACATGCATAAGATGACCTAAACTTATCATTTTTGATTTTTTTTTTCAAATTCAAAAGAATTGTCTGAAGTTTGCTCTCGTGCAATCCGTTTGTCAAAATGTTATGTTGATCAAAAGTTATTCAAATAGTAAAAAACTCTGATATTTAAAGTTTATGCACCAATTTTATTATAAATTAATTGAAAAATACAAATAATAATTCAATTGAAAAAAAAATTATATATTTAGAATCTGCATTGTTTGATCTAAAATGGGTTTTCATTTTGTCAGAAAATTTTCGAAAAAAGGTCGTCAGCCATATGTCCAAAGTTGATATTTTGCTTTGACATTGTTAGGGCCTTCAATTTACAGGTCAAACCAGGTTGAAGGCTTAGGTTCAGACTTCCAAAGCTTTTCCCGAACCGAAAACCTTGGCAAAAACCCACCCACGATGCAAAACCAAATTCAAATTTCAAAAAACGGGATCCCATGTTATAATCGGGATCCCGTTTCGATTTCGACCGTTGTAAAGGTAACGGGATCCCGTTTACAAGATGGGATCCCGTTACCTTTACAACGGCTCACAAACTTATTTTAGTAAACGGGATCTCGATAATGAAGCGGGATCCCGTTTATTAGTAAACGGGATCCCGTTTGGTAATCGAGATCCCGTTTTATTAGAAACGGGATCGCGTTTTATAGATGGGATCCTGTTTTATATTATTTAAAAACACTGTTGACAATTACTGTCAACTCTGCAACTTTGCAACTTGATATGTACGGCCGAGAGTACTAAAAATCAATTATTTTTCATAAGTTATTGTATTTACAGGTGGTCAATTTGATTTTGTTGATTTTATCAAAGGAGCATCATCTACACCATTTTTGAAGTGAAATTTGCAATATGGATTGAATTTTCTAAAGGAAGCATAAAGAAACAATTTTAAAGGGAATTGTGGTAGTTTTCATTTGTTTTGAGGAACACAAGAGGAAGAATTTTGGCATAATAGGTATCTCAACTTCCAATTTGATTCAATATTTTGAAGTATTTCCACTATTAACATTCATTTGTGCTTGAGAATTTTATAATTATGGGAGATAAATTCTATAATAAGAGAAGAAAGACATTGGACTCCCAAGAAGTTGAAGCAAATAAAGAAAAAGAGAGACAAAGACAAAGAGAAAGAAGAATTATGAATAAAATCAATGAACGATGGTGGAGCAACCAATTCAACAACTATTGAAGATGAAAACATTGAAGATACCATAGTTGTAGATGAAGCTAATTTGCAAGGAGTCAATTTCGAGAAGAATATGATTATACAAACAAGTCCTACTATGTCTTCAAATCCCTCTTTGAGTGCTATGGAGAATGTTTCAATATACACAAATCCAGGTACGCCTTCAAATCCACATGTTAGTGACATGGTAAATTTGTTTGTAGAAGATTTACAAGAAGCTGGATATAATGATGTTGACATTGACTATATTCAAAGAAATGAAACTTTTAAAGAATTTGATGAAAACAAAAAAGAAAAATCTTTTGTTGCAAATGAAAATCAAAATGATCATTGTCTTGAAAATGAAAACAAAACCTATATTTTTGATGAAAATGAAAATGAAAATGAAAACCGTTTTGTTGATGAAAATGAAAATGAGAACCGCTTTGTTAATGAAAATGAAGATGAAAATGAAAATGAAAACCGTTTTGTTGATGAAAATGAAAATGAAAATGAAAACTGTTTTGTTGATGAAAATGAAGATGAAAATTTAGAATTTGATGTTGAAT
>VDFB02186429.1:0-10856 GCA_007258455.2 Sequoia sempervirens
AAAAGGAAGTTTGGGAGGAGGTTTTCCTTCAATGGGATATTAGATTCCTAGCCCAACCCCTTTATTCAATATTGTCCCAGGAATGTCTCATTCCCATTATGGACCTATGTCTGAGTTACAAACTTAACTTCCTATTCTATTATTTTTTCATGGAGCTCCTGACTTCTTTCAACAATCATAGGCTCATCATAGTCTGCATGGTCATCATAACCAAGCTGGAACACCAAATCTTATTGGCCAGCCACCTGTTGCAAAGAGTGTTGAAAATGAAAAAATAGTTCAACTCACAAATGAGGTGGAGACCTTAAAGAAAACTTTGTCTTAAGTCACAAATGACATGGCTCAGCTTAAACTGAATCCCTCTCAAAATCAAGGTAATTAACCTAATCAGAACAACAATTAGGGTAATTATTAGAATAACAACAATCATAGCTAGAGGGGTTATCAAGGACAAAACTCCCCTAACCAAGGCTATCAAAATCAAAATAGAGGATATTACCAGAGGCCAAATAACAACCAACAATGGAATACAGGGCCAAATAATGGTGGAGTTTCTCACAATTATCAAGCTAATGAGGATAGATCACATACAAAAAATGTGGTTGACCTTAATTTTATGACTAACTAGTGTAGGTTGCATGATACCCCAATCCATTCCAAGGTAAACTACCCTAAAATGGAGAAAGTCATGAAGATGGCACAGGAAGATGTCCAAACATGCTAAGGGAATTCAAATAAAGAAGGTGGCTCAACAACAATGACTTATGACCTCTTTGAGGAAGAACCTTCATTCCCAATGCAAAATGAGAATGAACTAGATGAAGATGCATATGACCCCCAAGCCTTTTAGAAAAAAGGAAGACACTTTTTAAGGAATCATAATAAGTGTTCGTTCACTACATAAACACCACCTAATCACACGGTGCCTCTGAATCAAAGTCCTGATAATAACCCTCCTCCACCAAAAGGTCCACCTGACTTCCATAACAAAGGTAATTCATATGGTGTTTTCAAATGTAATGCAAGTTATAACAAAGAGTTTGATATTGTTTCTAAGATGTAAAAATAGAAAACCTCTTTATCATACTTTGATATCTTGAAGTGGTGCCTTGCTCAACAAGAGATAGTGTTGAAAGATTTGGAAGAAGATGATAAATCAAAAGGGAAAACCAAGGTGGCACCTACTGCTGACATGAACGTAGCTTTTTACAAAAACTAGGTAGGTACCCCACCATTTATTTTAAGTCTGTGAATCTATGGGTCTACATAATTGCCTGCTAGATTCAGGGGCTTCTGGCAATGTTATGTCATTTTCTATATGCAAGACATTGGGATTGAACCTTGTCCAAAAAAACAAGGTCATCCAACTTGATAAAAAAAAAGATTAATGTAGTTTGATAATTGAGAAATATTCATGTGTAAGTAGGGTCTGACCCTAGGATTCAAACCAACATATATATTCAAGTAGTAGACATTCCCAAGACAAATAGTATGCTTTTGAGCAGAGTTTTGATGAAAAGTATAGGGGGATATCTCTCCCTTGACTTTTCACATATGTGGTTACCATGGAGTGGAATGCCTATGTAGATTAGGATTGAAAGTGAACCTCATCTCAAACATACTGTCACTAAGTATGATTGTCCCAACAAGGTAGCTTATTTTGAAACTAAGATAGGGGTTTATAAAAGATAGGAAATTTTAACCTTTTTGGTTCTTGATTCTAAATATTTGTCAATAAAAAATCTCCCTAATCACATGATTAATGAAAATCAATAGGAATTGATCAGGAATTTGCAACAAGATCAACTGGTCTTGGGGGAAGATATCAGTTTGCAGAGTCTTCTACTCCCTAATTGGTTCAGGGTACACTACTAGAGTCATTTGAAATTGAACTTTGAACTCTGCATGAGTATTTTAAAACATGTTTCCCAAACTGAGGAAACTAGCCTAAGTCACCTTGAGACCATTTCAGATCACTTCTCATTTGAAACTAAAAATGCAATAATGTTAACTAGGGATAATATACCTTCAAAATAAGTCCCTTCTCAAATTGAACTTACCCTAGTCATAATGCAGGACTAGCATAGTTATGATGAACAACGCCAAGGTTTGTTTGATACCCCTGCACTCATAAGTATATCGAAACCCAAGGGCTCAATCAAGGATACAAGTGACTGCCAGAAAGATAGCCACACATTACATGATAAATCTAAGCAAGGATTGGAAATTACACCTAAGGAACCTATTGAATTCCCCTTCCCAATATTTGATGCAAAAGATCAAGTGGCCCCACTTATGGCTTATAGAAATTGGGTATGGAACCTGATTGAAGACTTCAATGATTTTGGGATTAGTTTAATCCCTAGAGAAGAGAATCAAATAGTTGATTCATTAGCTATTACCGTAAGTAGCTTGGAACCCATGCAAGGCTCCAAACATAAGATATTCCAAATAGAATTGATATCCACCCCAGGTTTTCTTGATAATATCAGAAACTTTCAAGTCTTTGATGATGATCGACATATCCTTTCTTTTCTAGCAAGCTCAGATGTTTTTGAAGGATAGATCATCAATGAGTCCGACTGGGATCAAGGAGACTAGAATCCCGAAGAATGTGATATAGAGGGGGTCCTCAATTTGAAAAGAAATAGCATTCCCAAGGGAATGGTGGCCTTAGAAAGGATTTTTTATTCAGACCCAAGGGCTCAGGAAAAGGTATCAACTGAAGATAAAGGAGGCGAATATGAAACTGTTAACCTAGCTAATTCTAGCCCTGAAAGAAATGTTTACGTAGGGAAATCCTACCCTAAAGCAATTAAAAAAGATATATTGTAGGAAATGAAGAAGGATATTGCTGCAATAGCTTGGGGTTATGAACATCTAAAAACATTTCATGCTTTTTTTATGACTCATACTATTCTTTTTAGGCCTAAAGCTAAACCATTTCGGTAGAAACAATGTCCTATCAATGCCCTGATTGAACCATTGATCTTTAAAGAAATTCAGAAATGGCTTTTTGAAAGAATAATCTTCCCTATTCAACATTCAACATGGGTGGCTAACTTGGTTCTAGTCCATAAGAAAAATGGAGAGATCAGGCTATGTGTAGATTTTAAGAATCTGAATAGAGCTTCAAAAAAAGACAATTTCCCACTCCCTTCCCTAGACAAAGTCTTGAAAACTATCAATAGATCTCAGATGATATCATTCTTGGATGGTTATTCTAGATACAATCACGTGATTTTTAATTATGAAGAAAGAATGAAGAAAACCTTCACTACTAAGTGGGGAAAATTTTCCTATAGAAGGATGCCATTTGGTTTAATAAACGTTGGAGCAACCTTTTAGCATGCCATGGACATAGCCTTCAAAGATATGGTTGGTAAATGTATCATCGTTTACATGGATGACCTAACAGTATTCTCTAAAGATAGACTAAACCATGTTGTAGACTTGGATAAAGTTCTTGAAAGATGTATCTGGTATGGCATCTCCCTGAATCCTAAAAAGTGCATGTTTAGAGTCTCTGAAGGGAAACTTTTGGGACACATAATCTTAGATAGAGGAATATCAATAGATCTAGACTGAGTTGAATCCATTATGAAGATAACTAGGCTAGGAAGTAAGAAGGAGATGAGATCTTTCTTTAGAAAGATCAACTTTGTGAGAAAGTTTATCACAGGTTTTGTAGAAATTGTTAAGCCACTTAATGAAATGATGAAGAAATATGCCATAATAGAATGGAGCAACAAGGCAAAGGTTGCTTTTTCTCAAGTCAAAAAATCCATTTCAGAAGTGCCAATCCTCACCAACCTTGACTACTTGAAGCCATTCTATATTTATTCTTTTGCTTCTGAACACTTGTGTGTAGTTGTCCTAACTCAATGAAGAAAAGCAGGAGATGAGAAGCCAATTTCCTTCATGAGTTCTCCATTTAAGAATGCCAAAGTCAAGTACCCACCTCTTGAAAAACAAGCTTTTGCATTGGTTAGAGTGGTTAAGAAGTTTAGGCATTACATCCTATGAAGTCAGATTATTGTTGTAGTTCTTGATGCTGTTGTGATGTCTCTACTCATGCAAAGCGAGTTGGGAGAATGAAGGGCGAAATGGATGGCCATTTTGTAGGAGTTTTATCTAGAGATTCACCCTATGAAACTTGTCCAAGGTCCGGGCCTATCTAAATCCATAGCAGATGCTAATGAGAACATTATTTGCTATCAATACACTACATAGTCCTTCTCCAATGACCCTTGGTATGCTGATATTATCTATTTCATGCTCAACAATCCATTCCCAAAGGGAATGAATATAACTCAGAGGAAAGCAATGAGAATGAAAAGCACCCATTATATGCTCAAAGGAGGATTGTTATATAGGAATAATTTTGAGGGAGTGTACCTATGATGCCTTGATCAGCAAGAGGCTAATCATCCAATTGTTGAATTTCATGGAAAACATGGCATAGGTCATGGGTCTGCAGATTTGTTAGCACATCAGATCCTCATATATGGTTATTATTGGTTGTGTGTGTTCAAAGATGCCCACCAACATGTAAGAACCTGTCACATATGTCAAATTTTTGCATCCAAAGAGCACCATTTAGCCATGCCACTATAGCCTGTTTATGAGGTAAGGCCATTTTCCCAATGGCCACTAGATTTTATTGGGGTAATTAACCCAAATTCTTCTGCAGGACACAAATTTATTTTGACTACCATAGATTACTGCACAAGATGGACAAAGGCTATACCTTGCAAGAATAGCACAATGAAGTAGTAATCAAGTTCCTCACTAAATGCATCACAACTAGGTTTGGAGTACCCTTCACATTGGTATGTGACAATGGCTCTTCCTTTTCTTTTGTTGAGTTCATTTCATGGGCTTATGATCATAAAATAATCTTAAAGTATTCTTCAAACTATTACCCACAAGGAAATGGAGTTGTAGAATTGACTAATAAGAATCTCTTAGGGGTAATTAAAAAACTATTAGAGAACAATCCTATTGACTGGCATACCCAGCTAAGATTTACATTATGGGTAGATAGTACTAGGATCAAGGTTGTTTTAAAGACTTCACCATTCAAGCAGTGTATGGCTAAGAGCTTGTGTTCCCTATTCACTTGTAAATACCTATCCTTAAGTTTATGTAGAATTTTTACTCTAGTGATGATAGGATAAAAGTAAGATTAGCTAGTTTGTTGAAACTAGAAGAGTAGAGATATGCTGCCTTGCAACAATTCTTTAGACACCAGGCTATTTTCAAATGTTGGTTTGAAAAAAGAGCCAAAATCAAGGCTTTCAAAATATCAAACCTTGTGCTGCTATGGGATAAAGCTAATGAAAAGAAGGGAAGTCACCAAAAATTTGATAAGCTCTAATTAGGTCCCTATCAAATTGCTAAAATACTAGGAGAAAATGCTTTCTGGTTGAGTGGTTTAACGAGAAAACCTGTTCCATTTCCTATCAATGGACAATTTCTTGAACATTATTTTGGGTCATGAAGTTTGGTATTTTTTCTAGGCTATATGCTGGTAAATAATTTGTTGTTCTACTTGTAGATAGTTTGTTTCTGTGTTTCTACTTGTAAATAGTCTTGTTGTTTGTATGTTTGTTCTTTCTTTCTTTCTTTTCATTTTCTTTTATTGTTTTGTGTTTGTTTTGTTTTGTTCCTTGGGTTTCTCTGTTCTTTCCATCTTTAAATAATGGGTTGTTATCTAAAGTATACTTTGGTTATTCGGAGAGAACTTGGTTCATATATTTTTAGGTTTTCTGATTGAATTATTTTCTCCTAAATTCATTGTTTTATTCCCATTGCCAATAAGAGTTGTGGAAAGTCTTGAAAACAAGGTGCAAAGTAAATAATCTTCACTAGTTACCTCTAAATCTATCACAAATCATCAAAATCATCTCCTTTTGTAATGGTATATTTGTCCTAGGACAATAGTGTTGTAAGATATGAGTGAAAAATCTGATTCCGTAGATGCTATTATGAGGTCCATGGTATTTTTCAACCCAAAACAAATGTCAGACATCTGACATATTGAGGAAAAATTGAATGAAATATCTGAAACTCCAAGAGAACGAAAAAGAGAAGAGGAACTATCTAAAAGAGATGACTCAATATGAATGGGTGATTCTAGTATCTCTACCAGGGCTATGGACACCTAACTGTTAGTAGAGCAATGCTGTGAGAAAACTAGAGGTATCTCCATTAGGGCTATGTACACCTAACTGGCAGTGAAGCAATGCCCAGGATATCATTGCACAAAAACTAAAGGGAATCAACTCATGTAGTTCAAATATTGCACATTGTTGTTCGAAAGATGAGTAAAACTTTATAAGAGGGTGATACACCATCAAGCACACACATAGATTCAGGGGTAGCCAATGTTGATTTACATTTGAGATTCTAGCTCAACCTCGATTGTTAAGACTGACCCAACTAGAGTTGTGATGTTCATAAACCAGGAGTTCTGGGTAGCTAAATTCTTCAGTTTCTTGAAAATGGTTAAACCATTTTCCTAGCTAAGTCACCATTTGTTATGCCTTGCCTAACCACCCCATTTTATTTTGGAACAAAATGGGTCCCCCTTTTCTTTTGTTTTCATCATCTTTGGTTGTTTTTTTTGGATCTTAGGAGTTCTTTTGTTTTCCTCCTAGGTTTGTCTCTTGTTATGTTGGATTTGGTTCTACCTCAGCTAGAGTTGGGTTTCTTTTTGTTAAAATTGAATGAAATGATGAAGAATAATGTATTTTCTATGCTTTTTGGGACTAATGAAGGCATTGTTTTGCAGGATTAAATCATACAGCTCATGCTATTTCTCAAGGGAGTCAGTTAAAAGCATGCCTTAAATAGATTTGGCATGAAAATCCTCAAGGAAGAAAGTCAGTGAGACTCTTCAAATGTCTTCCCGAATCGATGTTGTGTTCTATTCATTTGAAATGCTTAGATTGTCGATACATTTTGGTCGCTGTAAAGTTTTCTATCACTCACCAACTAGCAGTCTTTCTGAAAGGGTTTGAGTTTAGGGAGAAGACCCACTAACAAGGTGAGCTCTTGCCAAAAGATGAAGGGCTCGCTGTAATGTCTCGCCAAAAGGGGGTGTCATTGGTATGAAATCTTCTCGACTGTTGGGAGTCTCACTGAAAACTATTCACAAGGTCGGTGTTAGGAAAAAGATTTGGCTTTGGGGTAAGTTCCTTTCAACTTGATGGTGTATTGCTGAAGGTTTGTGCCTTCGATGTAATCTCTTGTTGATCGGTGGACTCGCTGATAGTTGTTCACAAGATTCAGCTCAGGGAGACTTTGAGTGAATGAAATGTCCTCGATATGGTGTCCTTCTAACCAAGTGGAGTATTGCTAAAAGGAAGTCTCATTTGCTATGAAGTCTGGCCGACCTAAGGTAGTCTCACTGAAGGATTGTGGCTTTAGGGAGATATCTCTCTGACTTGTTGGCGTCTTGCCGATGGTTTTGGCTCTTGAGTATGACTAATGAGAACTTGTTATGACCTCCTACCGATTGAATGATGTCTTGTTGAATACGAAGGTCTTGCCAATAGAGGAACACTATGGTATAAATCTTAAGGGCTTACTATGATGTCTAGCAAAAAGTGGTATTCTAGGAAACAATTTTGGATATTAATATAACTCTTGCAGCTCGATATGAAATCTTGCCAATAGTTCTAAGTTATATCGATTGTTGCTATGAAGTATAATCACATCTAGGAGACACGACTAGTGTCTCACCGATATGTGATTCTATTTGAATGAATTTTGACCACCTAGGAAGCTTACATGGTATGTGTTCCACCAATCAGAGGGAGCTGAGGACAAACTATTAGTAGTTTGACTGTTTGACCATCCTATGAAGAAGATCAATAGATTGTGAACATAAATGCAATGGATCTACTCTGAGATTGAAGGTGATCAATCAACTTAGTGAACAATTGTGTTTGGGTTTAGATAGGAGAAATATGATGTTGTCTCTCAAGGGGGTCAACTTGCAAAAAGATCTAGAGCAAGAGTAAAGCTGAAAGGAGGAAGGAGGCACGAATCTCAGTGACAGCTATGATGTCTACTAGCAAAGGTAGATCAACATTTATGATAATGCTATAGAACATTCAAAGAAGCTCTGTAAGGAAGTTCAAGGGTGGACATGAAGGCCAGAAGTTAATGCAATGATTGGGAAAGATCTAAGGGCTACTCCTGATGGTGATCCTTCACCAACATGGATAGGGGCATGCACATTGAATGCGTTATGAACTTTATTCCAAAAATATCTGAGGGCCAACCCTTCTATAACTAAATTTTTGTAAAACTCTAAATCAGGGAATGATAGATTCTTTTTTGACATGTTTTGTATATGATACCTTTTGGGACCTCTTTGTAAAAAAAGAAAAAAAAGGTCTAATATAGGAGATAGAGATAGATTTAGAACAATAGGAATTTTCTAAAGGTAGATAAATTTAAGGGTAGAATAGAGTAGGAGTTAAATTCAGCAAAGGGAGGTGATGTATCTTCTAGATTCTCTTTGTATAGATGGAGATGATTTGAAGACATGGATTTTTTGTACACTGGCGATTCTGCCAGATTTGTAAATGTTATTTATCTATTTCATCAATAGTAGAAGCAGCTAGATTTAAATCTACTTCATATTATGTTCTAGAATTGTAGTTATCTTTGGTTAATCATTTGATTTGCAAAGCTTTCAAGGAATAAAATTTTATCTTATTTTTAGTTTAAATGGTGATTTGCAATCTACTGTTAAAATTAGCACTATGAATGAAAGAAAATGTGTGTTAATCACAAGTTAATTTTGTTCTACAGTTTTAGTTAGGAATTCCTTGAAAGGTAGCAAGTCTGATTAAGTTGGATGAATTAACATTCTCTTCAGTTCACAAGCTTTGATCTTTCTTTTTTTGTTTCTTTAAAAAACCTTGTTAAAGTATGTTTAAATTCATGTTTGATCTTAGAACAATCTAGAAGCTCGACACTAGTAGGCCCCTTTAACATTATAGTTCACATAAACCATTGAGTGAAAATAGCATAGTCAAGAACTGATTACCAAGACCTTGGGAATTACATATCCACACGTTATTCTTTCTCTTTTAGGAGAATATAATAGTAATATTTTGTTTACAGTTGCTATGCTCATCTAGCCCTATCAACAATAAGGCAATGTAGACACATTTTCAACATGATCATAGGTCAACAAATTGTGCATTATGTGAATAGTATCAAATAATCCTAACACTCCTTGAAATAGATCACTAAAAAGTGGCTCTTGATGTATGGTGAGTTGATCAATGGGTGGGGTAAAACCATGATCAATGGGTGGGGTAAAACCATCTTCAATAAGCTCCTTAATTGAGAGATCTTGAACATTGTTTTCAAAAATTGTGGGAAAGAAATTGTGAATGTCTTCAACCATAGAGTCAAGTGATGTTGAAATTTCTCTAATTGGATCATTGTCGAGTATTGTTGGTGGATTTTGATCATGATTGAAAAGTAACTCTTGACCTATGTTGATTTGTTCTTTGGATGAAATAGCAACATTTTCAATGTGCTCTTTTCTAGATAAATCTTGATCATTGTCCCCAATAGTTATCATTTTTTGTTTGTGCTTATTATTTGGTTGGAATTGCTTGGGCTTGTTGCTCTTGTTGGAGCATTTCTTTTTTGGCGCAGCTAGATATTGTTGGATGGCATTTTGCTTTTAGGCCCTTATGAGCTTAACTGTGTCATTTATATTGTCTTGAACATTTGGTTTGGTGGTATTTGTAGCAGATTTATAATTTTCTTTGGATGCTCTTGATGCATGGTTTGAGATATAGCTTGGAAGCGATTGTAGCAGATAGGGGTTGAGATGTGATGGGGTAGTAGTGGTGTTTGGAATGATGAAGGAATGGGATGGTTGGAATGATGAATGATAGGTCCTTGGGAACCATATTTTGATTTTATTAGAATTGATGTTTTCCTTGATTACATATATTCACGTTAGATGCGATGTTATGGAAGTATATTCAAAGGATTTGATGTGATGGATTGATTTTTGCTAGGTAGATTGATTGGGATGGAGTGATTGGTGCTAGGTAAAGGGGGAATCCCTAAACCAAGGAATGATGTTGACATGGGTAATGGTGGTGGAGATGTCTCTTGGCATACTGACTCAACTATTTTGGTAAGTGTAGCAATTTGATCTCACCAAATTTGATCTTGATTTCGATCTTGACTCCGTTGATATAGTTGATTTGGTTTTTGTTGAAGAAAATTTGGGATGCATACTTGTGTTTTTTGGATGGGATCATGGACAAATTTATTTTGGGAAATGTTTTGATTTGGGATGATGTTTAATTTGGCATGATAGGTTGAAATTGAACATTTATTTGGTGTTGGGAATCACATTTCCTTGATTTTGGTAACTTTGATTTTGCATGGAGTGTTACCTTGACTTGGATTAATACATACATTGTTTGATTTTGAACAAATTTTTGTTATGATTCAAAAACATATTTATCCCAAAGTTTTCGGGATTCATGTTTGGAAAACTTGTACTTGGTACATTCTCATTTGGCATGTAGGTATTTGGTGGGATGACGTTGTTCATTTGAGGGATCATGCATTGATTGCTCGGTTGATAGACTTGTAAGTTTGGACTTGGATCTACCATCAGGAAAGGTGTTCCAATATTTTGACTAGGATACTCACATTTGTTGTACCACTGAGGTTTGTGGGAGAGAATGATCCCATGTATGGATTGTATAAATGTGAGTGTTGATAATCAATAGGCTTTCTAGGGCTTGGAAAGTTCAGTTGATTTGGATTACTCATGATGTATGGATCAATTTTATATT
>VDFB02186430.1:0-14815 GCA_007258455.2 Sequoia sempervirens
GAAATTGAATTTTACAGGAGCCGCTACCATGAGCTTTGCCCCCCAAAGCAGAGAGTCAGTTATGCTCAATCTCGTTCAGAGAGGACTCATTCGAGGACAGTGAGCAGAGGTGTGACACAGCCGCTTCCGAGAGGTCCGAGAGATCTTGGGACATCTGGTGGTGGTAATGATACTGGTGCGAGACCTGCCCCTTCTAGTGGGAGTACTACTTGATATCAGCTATTTTTGACACGATGTTATTTTCATTCTTTTCAGACTTCATTGTATACTTGACACTTGATGAGATATATATGTGCAGTAGTTCGATTGATCTATGATGTTTTTACATGATTTATTCATTGATCTATGATGTTTTCTATATGATTGATGTGATGGATGCATTTTTTATGATGATTTATTTTACATAGCTTGTATGGATGCATTAATGATGATGTGATATGATATTGATGATGTATTTCTTTTCTTAATGAGATGCCATGAATGGAAAAAATGTGATGTAAATGAATGATGTATGAATGAGATAAAAATGAAATGAAGTTTAATATGAAATGTGAATGATATGATATATATGAAATGTGATGTAATTTGTAAATGAATGATGTAATGAAATGTAAGTGGTGTATGATAGATGAGATGGAATGCAATGATGTATGATGAAAATGTAATGATGAGAATGTGATGATGTAAATGAAAATGATGTATGAATGAGATGAAATGTAAATGAAATGTGATAAATGAATATGTGATATGTGATAAATGAATGAATGATGTTTAATGAAATGGAATGATATATGAAGGAATTGTAAATGTAATGATAGATGAGTAGATGATGTTTAATGAATGATGTTATGTAAATGTAAATGAATGAATTGTAAATAAATGATATATGAATGATATGTAATGATGTATGGATGAATGATGTTTAATGAATGATGAGATGTAAATGTAAATGAATGTCATATTAATGAGATGAAATGTAAATGAAATGTGATAAATGAATATGTGATATGTGAATGAATGAATGAATGATATTTAATGAAATGGAATGATATATGAATTGATGGTAAATGTAATGATAGATGAGTAGATGATGTTTAATGAATGATGAGATGTAAATGTAAATGAATGAATTGTAAATAAATGATATATGAATGATATGTAATGAAATGATGTATGGATGTATGATGTGTCTAATGAAATGGAAATGAATGATGTAACATAACGTGTATATGATGTCATGAAATGAGATGTTTATTGTGAATTTTATGATGGGATGAAGAGATGATCTTATATGCATGCCGTTATGAAAATTGTATGTGTCAAGTATACTCAATCTTTAATAAGAAAAGATAACATCGTTTGTGAATGAATCATTGTAACTTGTGCCACCAGTACTTTGCAGATGTATTATTATGAATGCAATCTATGTTAACCATGCAAATGCCTATTTTATCAATGCAAACCTAAGTGTCATTTCAATAATCATTTTATTCTACTTTGTATCAACACTGAGCTTTATTTTAAAATGTTAGCGAACACAAGCATCAATGATATGAGATAGATCAATGATGACCTGAGTATTTCTTTCATGATTTTTGATATTGCAAGCGAACACAAGCATCAAGGTATAAGATAGACCAATGATGACCTGAGCATTTCTTGCGTAAAAAGATAAGAATTAATCATTTTCTTAAATTGAATTGGAGATGTCATCCATGATGCCCGGGTAAGAGCGACACTTCCCGCGACAATTCACAAAATAATAATGACTAACTCACAAACAACAAACAAGAAAGGTACATAATACTACCCTTACTTCTCTAATTTCAACATCATTGGTAAGCCAAGAAATGATAATCAAATGATAAAATGAAAAAGCTAACAATTCCAAATTTACAGCAATGTATTTTCAAAGTCCATTTATTCGAGATTAGATCATCAGTGTTGAATGTGTGCCAATGTGTGCATGATATTCCCAAACGTTTGACCAAATGATGTGACCTAAAATACCTATCCTAGGGGTCTCGGGGACTGATCAAAGATTAGTCTTGCCTACGTTATACACACAGAGACCACGTAGTTCGACTGACACAGACTCCACTTTGGACTGATGTAGACTCTATTTTTTGGATTTTGATTTTCTAATGTTTTTGGATTTTGATTTTTTCTGATGTTTTTGGATTTTGATTTTCTGATGTTTTTGGATTTTAATTTTTCTGATGTTTTTGGATTTTGATTTTCTGATGTTTTTGGATTTTGATGGGTTGCCACTTGATGTTGTCATGTTTGACTGCCTTTCCCTGTAAGCTGAAAGTCTACTTGTACCAGATAACATTAGGATGTTGCCCCCAATCCAGGGTAAAACATGGTATCTCTGCTATGATATGGATAGTGATAATCTCAAATGATAGATGGAAATGATATGAAAGGAAACAATCATAACAACACTGTACCTAATAGATAGAGGAGGTTGGTGAAAATCATTAACACTGTTTGCGGGTTCATCCTTGTTTTTATTGTCCTCTTTCGCTTCTTTTGTATTTTTATTTTTATATATGGTACTTTCTTTTCTCTTTTTATGTCATCCGCGCCTATTTACCCGGGTTTTCATCAGAACAACTTTATTGACCGTGCACTGGAGTATCCTCCAAGTGTAAGTCGCTGAGATGAATGTTGTTCATGGTCTCCTCAACATGTCTCCTTACGGTGTGACGATCCGGTATGCTCACGATCCATAGGCATTATGATGACATGAATTCTATCGGTTAGTTTCCTTCTTTCACATGCTTGATTTCTAGGGTTTTCCCGTAGGACCAAGTCTCCGATCTGGAAGACTCTAGGCTTAACCCTATGATTATAGTTCCTAGACATTCTTTGCTGATAGGCTGTCAAATGATTGATAGCTTGTTGTCGACGTTCATCAAGTAGCTCTAATTCCTGAAGTCTAGAGATCCTATAATCCTCATCTGAAATGAGTCCCTTTAGTGAAACACGAAGGGATGGAATTTCTACCTCAATAGGTAATATTGCTTCTGATCCATAGACAAGAGCATATGGTGTAGCTCCTGTTGGTGTTCTGATGCTAGTCCTATAAGCCCAAAGAGCAGGGTTAAGCTGAACGTGCCAATCACGCCCTACCTCATTTACAGTTTTCTTGAGAATCTTTAAGATTGTTTTGTTGGAAGCTTCTGCCTGTCCATTACCTTGAGGGTAATATGGGGTTGAAAAGCAATGTTGGATGTGAAACTTTTCACATAGTTCTTGGATGTCTTGGTTCTTGAAAGGCTTGCCATTATCTGTGATGATTGACTGGGGTATCCCATATCTACAAATGAGATAATTAAGAATGAAATATGATATTTGCTTTCCAGTGATTGTGGTTAAGGGAACTGCCTCCACCCATTTTGTAAAATATTTGGTTGTTGTGATAATGAACTTGTGTCCATTAGATGAAGATGGGTTAATTTTCCCCACCATGTCTAATCCCCACTGACAGAAAGGCCATGTAATTGCAAATGGATGTAGCTCTTGTGCTGGTGCATGTATAAGATTGCCATGGATCTGGCATTTTGAACATCTTTTGACAAACTGATAAGATTCTTGCTCCATGTGTGGCCAGTAATACCCCAAACGAAGGAGTTTCTTGGCTAAAGATAATCCACTTGAATGTGTTCCACAAATTCCTTCATGGACCTCGTGTAAAGCGGAAGCGGATTCGTCATGTTCTAAACAACTTAAAAGAGTACCATCTAGGCCTCAAATCTGCAAAGGGTGCTCAAGAATAATGGTATGTTTGGCGGATGGGCGTATGAAGTTGCACTTTTGGTTGTGAGAAAGATATGGCGGTAAGATATTATCTTTTAGATAAGTATAAATGTCTTCATAAATGGAAGATTGGGAACTATCCAAAAGGCTTATGGTTTGGGATTTGCGTATGTAGGATTTGACACTTGTTCTACAATAAATCAATAATGATCTTGTGTTTCAGGCATTTGTAGAAGAGATGCTATTGTGGCCATGGTGACCGCCGCTTTGTTCTCTCGATTCGCATCTCGCCAAATTTTATTTCTATGAAGCATTTTGTATCCATCCTTCTTATATAAAATCGGTGTCATCCTTAGTTTGGTAATCATTGTTGACTTGGTAGATGATTATCTGGGAGTCTCCATACACCTGTAGTTCTGTGATTTTCCAGTCAATAGCCACTTTAATTCCAAGGATCAAAGCTTCATATTCTGCCACATTGTTAGTGCAATGGAAAGTAAGCCTGTAAGATCATGGAATTGTGTGCCCAAGAGGTGTGACAAATAGAATTCCTACCCCTGATCCATGTTGTGTGTAGGATCCATCGAAGTAGAGTTGCCATGGTTGTGTTGTAACGTCGAGGATGTCCGCATCGGGAAATTCCATGGTCATAGGATGACTGTCTGATAATGGAGCTTCTGCTAATTGATCGGCGATGACTTGTCCTTTGATAGCTCACCTTTCAACATATTGAATATCAAACTCACTAAGGAGCATGACCCACTTTGCCAACCTTCCTGTTAAAGCTGCTTTGCTCAGTAAGTACTTGAGAGGATCAATTTTTGCAACGAGCTTGATGGTGTGAGTGAGCATATAGTGTCGCAATTTTTGTGTTGCAAATACTACTGCTAAGCATGATTTTTCAATGAAGGTGTAGTTTACTTCATGTCCATTGAGTGTCCTACTGATATAGTATATAGCTTGTTCCTTTCCTTCCCTATCCTCTTGTGCTAGCAAGGCTCCTAAAGAAATATCCGTTGTTGCCATATATAGCAACAATGGCTTGTCTTCACTGGGTGGTACCAAGATTGGTGGTGTCATCAGATAATGCTTGATTTGATTGAAAGTACTCTCACACTGTTCATCCCATTTAAAAGGCACATTTTTAGGCAAAAGATGGTTGAATGGATGACACCGATCTGCTAGTTGAGAGATGAATCTTCTGATGGACTGTAGTTGGCCTTGTAGAGATCTTAATGTACTGATATTCTTAGGAGGTGGAATTTCCATAATGGCTTTAACTTTTGCTGGATCTACTTCAATTCCTTTTGTAGAAACTATGTATCCAAGGAGTTTTGCTGATGTTACCCCAAAGGCACATTTCTTAGGATTTAATCTGACTTTGAATTTTTCCAACCTGTCAAATATTTTGGCCAGTATCTCTATATGTCCTTCTCAGGTGTAAGATTTGGCTAAGATGTCGTCCACATAGTCCTCCATGAAGGTGTGTGTGTGCACTGCGTCGAAGATTAAGCTATTGCTGGTATGTAGCTCCCATTCTTTAACCCAAAAGGCATGATGTTCCAGCAAAAGGTACCTCATGGACATGTAAATGCTGTCTTTTCTTGGTCTTCAGGAGCTATCTTGATTTGATTGTATCCTAAAAATCCATCCATGATTGATAGCATTTGATGGCTAGCTGTTAGATCTACGATCATGTCTATGTTTGGCAAAGGAAAATCGTCCTTGACATGCTTTATTTAAACTCAAAAATCAGTACATATTCTAATGGTGTTATCTGGCTTTGAAATAGGTACAATGTTAGATATCCATTCCGCATAATCAATAGATCTGATAAATCCAGCATCTAGTAGTTTCTTCAAATCATTTTTGACTAATAATGCAACATGTGGATGCATTTTTCTTAGCTTCTGTTTTATTGGTTTAGTGCCAGCCGGTAAGGATAAGTGATGCATAATGAGATCTCAGGTTCAAGCCTCGAATGTCGAGTATGACCAAGCAAAATTGATGCATCGTTCTTCAAAGAATTTGATAAAATCTAGCTTTTCTATATCTGTCATGGATGCGGCCAGGTGTAGTATTCTTGCTTTCTCTGTTGTGCCAATATTAATAGACTGTGTGGGTTCTATCAACATTGATGATCTTTCATGGTAATGTTGCGGGAGGATGTCAAACCTTCCATCCTTTGGTGCCTCAATGAGGTTTTCGCCATCGGATGCGTTCTTTGTTTTTACTATTTTAGGATCAAATACTGCCATAGAATGGTTTTCACCATCAGATCCATTTTTTTCTTTCATATTTTTGCAACTGGAAGGCTTGGCATCCTCCTGCCTAAAAGCATCGTTAAAAGAAGTATTGGTAGAACAAGTATCGGATTCCTCACAGCAAAGGTAGTTGATAATGGCGGAATCATTGTCAAAAATAGGGAGGTCAATAGGGTGTTGGGGTTCCCATTCGATAAGCTCGGGATGTAGTAAAGGCAACGAATCATTAGATGGGTTGAGGTCAGCGATTGTGAAAGCTCAGACGGAAATGTCGTCTAGGTTGTTTGTGGTTATGTCGAGGCCTACAAAGGTATTTTCTTCCACATCATTTATCTCAATCGATGTCCGTTCATCTTCACTTGAGTCATCGAAATTTTGTGTTTCATAGACAATAGGATTAAAGCTTGAGCTTTGACCCTCCTCGTGTTTGGGGGTATACTTTTTGATAATGTCAATCTGAATATCTTCATAGGAAACATCTGATAAGTTGTCCCACTCATACTCATTTGAATCCGTTTCAGAGTTATCTCTTATTTGAAGAATACGCTCCACAGTTTTATTGGTGATTTCTGCTCTTGCTTTTTCTGTGTATCCTAGTCCAGTTTTGCCATTCTGCTGAATTGTGAGGACTTGGATTGGTTCTGTCACACTTTGTTTCCCTCGATCAAGAGATCCTTGTTCTGCTACATATCCTAGTCCCGTTTTATCCTTATGTTGGAGCGTAAGAGGCTGGATTGGTTCTGTTATGCCTTGTTTCCTTAACCCGAGAGGTCCCTGTCCTGAATATCCCATCTTCTCCAGAATAGTTTTTCCTTTTCCATATTGATTTGTCTCTATGATGTTACTTGTGGAAGCGGAAGCTTCCTCATCCTTATAAAGCCAATTTAGTATGGCCTTATCTTCTGATTCTTCATCTAAGCTCCCAACTTTTACAAATCTGCCATCTAATGCTGTTGTAGATTGTTCTGAATTGTGGGTGTTTGTAGATGGCTGTCCATACATTTGTAAGGGGGGTAACATTTGTGATAGTTGAAATGAGTGTCCTACACCATATTCACTTATTCCTTCATCACTTATCTGTACTTCTTTGGTGAATTGATGTGAGAGTGGAGCCAATTGCTCTTCAACATTTGAAGGGTTAGATTGTGCCACCCTTATCTCTTGTGATTTTTGTTGTTTTGGAAGCCACTTTGATATGAAGCTCTGCTGTTGCTCACTATCTGATGTGCCAACTTCTCTATTGTTAGGTATGAATGTATCCTGAGATGTCTTCAATGTATGACAAGCTTGGGTGTCATTGTAGTCTGCTGTGATTGTTACCTCCTGTCCATTGACGGGAAATTTTAGGCATTGATGATAGGTAGAAGGTACTGCTTGCATATCATGGATCCAAGGGCGTCCCAACAGTATGTTGTATGTTAGTTCCCTATCTAAGACTTGGCAAACCACTTTTTGGATAATAGGTCCCACTTGAATGGGTAATATGATCAATCCTTTAGAGGATCTTTCTTCTTCATCATATGCTTTGATTGTGATTTTTATTCTTGTATCAATGGCTTCATCTGAGTATCCTAGTGCACGAATCAGCTTTAAGGTACAAATATTTAAACCAGCCCCTCCATCTATCAAGACACGTTTTACACGATGTTTATGGATAAGGACTTCAATGTGAAGGGTGGAATTATGCGGATGGGTGAGTGATACATCATCATGTTCGGAAAATGAAAGGCAATGAGGTGCAGATAGATGTCCCACCATAGCTTGGAATTGACACACATCCAGATTGTTAGGTACCGTAGTTGATACAAGAGCTTGTTTAAGAACCTCTTTGTGTGATGGGGAAATCTTCAAAAGTTCCAAGAATGATATTTGTGCCAGTATTTTCTGCAATTGATCGATGAGATTATATTGATTGGAGGGAGGATCCACTGATGGGGATGATATTGATGCTCCTTTCAATATAACTTTGGATTGTGCCCTTGTTGTGGCATTAACCGGTTGGTACTCTTGTTTCCCTTTGAGTGTGACTACATTGATTTGGTTTTCGGATTTGTCCATATGTTGTACCAAATTGGTAGATGTAATGTCGTTGTTCTGATTGATTTGATTGCATAACTCTTCATCCTCCTTGGCAGCAGAAAAACAAAGGATTGTTGTGTCATAAACATAACCAACGTTTTTACCTTTGGTGTTTGCGGAAGAAGATTCTCCCTTCTGATAATTGGGTAGAGGATTTTTGAATGTTGTATGATCTTTGTTTGTTTGAGGGCCCTCTACAAATACTTTCTTTTGATCTATGAGGTCTTGTACCGCATGTTTTAATTGCCAACAATTTTTAGTCATGTGACCTTTATTTTGATGATAGTGACAGTAATGTAAGTCATTCCACCATGATGGTTTGACTTGAGGGTCCCAATTTCTAGCCTCTTGCACTTGAATGAGTTTTTCGTTTAAAAGTTCTTTGAGGACTGATTCCAATGATTGTCCTAATGGCGTGAATTTCCGTTTATTGGATGGTCATTGGAATGATTGGGTTTTTGTCTCTCCACTGTTTTGATTATTCCCTTGATCATTACTTTGTTTGACATTAAGACCATTGTTTTGTCTGTTTGTGGGGGTTGGTGTCAACGTGAATACTGGTTTAGATGTGTGTGTATCGATCATGGTATCAGTATTCTTGTTCTTTTTCCAAAATCTTGGCTTTTCGTGGTTGTTGTTAGAGGAATTGTTATTGTTTGAACCCTCAATGAAGTGTTTGATTGTTCCTCTTTTGATTAGAGCCTCTTCGATTTTGAGCCCCTTTTCGATAACTTGTTCAAATGTGGATGGACATTGTAAGTCCAATCTGTAATTCATGTCATCCACTAAGTTATCAATAAACATCTCTATCTTTTCCTCTTCGGGAATAGATCTAGGGTATTTAGCAAATAACCTTCTCCATCGTTGGAGAAAGGAAAGAAAATTTTCACCTTTTGCTTGTTTGGTGTTGTAGAGTTCTTTCAAGGTTACCCCATGTTGGATGTTGAATGAGAAGTGTGTAATGAACCTATTGATTAGTTCTTCAAAGGATTGAATCCCAGGTTCCAATTTAGAAAACCACTCCATGCAAGTGTTTCCTAAGCTTCTTGGAAATAATCATAGTAAGAGTCCTCGTGTGCAAACTCTATGCTCATAGCTCGAAATTCCCGTACGTGATCAAACGGATCAGTTCTCCCATTGTATTTGTTGTATGTTGGGTACTCACAATACCTTGGAAATGGTATCATGTTAATGCTTGAGTCAAATGGATAAGGGAAAATGTCTTGTAATAAATATCTCTTTGTTGGCCCTTGTTGGATATTTTGGAATTGTAATTGTAACTGTTGGATTTGTTTTGTCAAAGCATCTATTTGATTTGGATTTTCTATACTAGTTGAGTTAGGTGTGGTTGTTTCCTTGAGTTGATTGACATCAAAGTCTTTAGGAAGTTTAGCACCTTTGTCAGCTAATAATAGAAGATACTTTTCCATATCTTACTCTAGCATCTTTTCCATAAATTTATGGAAATGAGGGTCTTGTTGAAATTTCTCGATTTCCTCTGCAGTTATTTCTTTCTCATGTGAGTTAATAAGAGGATCAGTGTTTCTATATCGTCCCCAAGGGTTTTCTTCAGCCATGGCTACTATTCTTTCATTTTCTTGTTCTTGTTGTTTTTGATATGCTGCTCATGTGAAAATAGGCATACAAACGTTTAAAGTTTTACTCTAGACTTTGATCTTGGATTTGATTGGATAAGTGTCAAGGTTATTGATTTAAAATCTGATTTAGTCTTATCTAGTTTCATGATGGAAGGATGATAAAATCCTTGATAGGGAAACTTTGATAGAAAATCTCATATTTTGGTGATAATGACACTATGCAAGAAGTTGTAAGATCTAGGTGTAGGGGTAAAGTTTTCCTTTTGTGTGACCTAAGTGTTCTAGACTATGAAAAAAAATGTTCTGAACTGATGAAAACCTTGTTATCGATATGGGTAAACTGACAAAATATCCTATTAACTCTCTATTTTTCTGACTTTATGGCACGCTAAAACAGAGGAGCTACGTGCTGGAATAGAGACTGAACGTGCTAAAACAGAGACTCAGCGCACTATAACAGATGAGCTACACGCTAAAACAGATGAGCTACGTGCTGGAACAGTGACCGAAAGCGCTAAAACAGAGACTGTGCGCGCTAAAACAGAGGAGCTACGCGCTGGAACAATTATCCTACGCGCTGGAACAGTGACCGAAAGCGCTAAAACAGAGACTCTGCACGCTAAAACAGAGGAGCGACGCGCTAGAACAGGGACTTGACGCGCTAAAACAGAACCATGAGGTGCTAAGATAGAAACTATCTTATTCTATGAAACTCACTTGGTCTGGTATCGTATTGTATGGCTGGTTGTGGAATGTATTCTGGACGAATTCTTTGACTATGATTGTGGTGTTGCCTAAGAGCTCTTCTTTGAAAAAATGCTTGTGAATCTAAGGGAGCTACAGTGTAATCGTCCATATAACCTCTAGAGAAATCGTGATACCTATGAATAAAAGTCCTATGTTGGAGTAGAACTTTCCTGCTTTGATATAGAAATCGTTGCTTTCTTAGAAGTTGTTTGTATGCAAGTGTTTTCTTTGGTTTTCTGATTCATTTGGCAAGAGATTTCTTGACAAACTTGGTGGATACCCAATATCGAATCATGAGAAATCCACAAGTGCTTTGATTTTAAGGATTTTCTTTTGTGATGATCTTATCTGAGTTTAATGATAGAAAACACAGCAATCAAGAATAGAATGGTTGTCTTTAAAAACCCTAGAATCTAAACAAATAGTGTATGTTCTTAAGAATCAATGATTCTTCTTGATTTTTACTGGTTTGATAACAAGATAAAACACTTCAGACAGACTCACTCCTAGAGATAAAAGGTCATTGTTATATACTCGAACGGCCCACAGCTTGGAATTGTGTCGACTCACACAGCCATGTCACCCCCTAGAGGGCGCCCGTGTTTTTGTCTTTTCCAGGTGCGTACTCAGAGTGACGGAAGTGGATACTGGATCCCCTGAGCAAAAAGTCTTTGGCAATTATATGGTGAGTGCTTGAGGGTAGATTCTTCCCCGCCCCTGCACCGCCGAGTATTACAATGTTTAGAAACTGACAGGCGTGCTTCTATTTCTAGGTTCTTAGATAGGGTTTTCGTTCAGAGCGGCAAATGGATAAACTCCCTCGAGAGACCTCCCAATCTTTAAAACAAAGATTTTGGGGATGGTTATCCTGCACACTTCCGTTGAAAGAGGGTTTCCCCAAATTCACATAAATTTTTAAGTGGGTTGGAATACCATGGCTTTTGGCTATCCCCACTCAGGTCGTTCCCGTAGGGTGAGCACTTTTTCCCACTACGGCAGGCCTGTCTAAAGGTTTTAAGAAAGCTTAAAATTGCATAAAGTAAATGGTGAGTCTGGTATTCTGATGCACCCAGTTAAGGGGAGAGCATAAACCTATCACCCAATCACAGCAAAAATGTTGTTCTTTTTAAAACCCAAAAGACAAGTGATTTACTCTATAGGGAGATGTTGCTCCATAATAAGCATGATGTTCAATTTTTAAACCACAAAATAAATGTGACGTTTCTATCCTAGGATTGATCAATTTTTATCCATTTCTATCCTAGGATTGGTAAATTTTAACCAAACAAAAAGACAGAAATAGAATCTGGCCGCGGACGCATCAGATCCAGATAAAAGAAATGACTTCAAAGATAAAAAGGTGGTGCGTTGGAACAGGAACCCGACGCGCTGGAACAGTAATTGGGCGCGCTGGAAGAGTAACCGGGCACACTGAAATAGGAACCCGACGCACTGAAACAGAACACCGGCGCACTGCAAAAACTCACGATTCCGCGAAAACTTTCACGTCGATACTTGTAGAACACAATTTTCAAAATTTTAGTAAAATATGGGGTAAGGCCCCACGGTGGGCGCCAATCTGTAAGCGGTAGAAGGGGAAAAATGATTTAAACTATGCATCTATGCTTCTAAATAAGATATTGCATCTAAAACTTAATGAATTCAAACTAATTTAAACTAAGAAGCTTCATAAATCTATCCTATTGCTCTCTAACTCTAAAGATTTCTCTAATCTACTTAGCTCTCAGATTTGTAAGCTAATTAAACTATTAAAATGACACTTAGAGAATGAGAAATGAGCTATTCTACTCTAATATGATTAAATATGCAATTCTATTCTAATGGCAGCCATGACTGCAAATGCTGGATGCTTGATGAATGCTTTGGATGTTGGATGGTTTCGATGATTGAATGCTTTGGAAACCTGCAGAGTAAGATTGCTTGCTAATCCATTTCTTGCAGCCCAAGAGCTATATTTATAGTTTTCTACCTAAAGACAAATGCACGTGAACATGGGATGAGGGGTCAGGATTTCATCCTCGAGAATCCAAAGGCATGGGATGAGAAGAAGGAGCCGGACTACAGAATGGTTTCTCCCCATGAAAACACCGTGCAAGATAAGAGGAAGGTGGTGAAGGTTGTTGAGAGAATTTCATGTGTTTGTCCCCGAAGTTTCCCGTGAATGGTAGTGCCATTAATTTGAATTTGGAGAAATTAATTTTATTTTATGAGTGAATAGCATAAATTTAAATAAATTTAATTTATTATTTGTAAATTTTTAGCAAAAGAGGAATAAATAATTTAATAAATCAAACTATAGAGTTTGTTTATTAAATTAAAACAAAAAGGAAAATGATAATTAAATAAAAGATTTTAGAATATCTTTATTTAATTAAGAAGAAATGTGATGAGGTATTTAAATAACACAAACTATTTGAGTTGTGTATTCAATTTATGATAGAAATATGATAATAATTAAATAAAACAAAGTTTTTAATTTTGTTTATTTAATTAAGAGAGAAATAACACGATGAAAATGATAATGATTAAATAAAACAAAGTTTTAATTTTGCTTATTTTAATTAGAGAGAAAAATAGAAGAATTAATAAATAAACTTAATATAAATAAATATTTCTATTTATTTACTAAGTAGGAAGAATTTAAGATTAATTAATCAAATAAATCGTATTCACTACCTAGATTCTCCGCATTTTTAGGTGTCTACAACCCAATACTACATTTATCAAGCTTGTGTAAAGGAGCTTATTTTGTAGGTATTGTTCCATTTTTATGTAGACATGTAAAAATAACTCAACACCTATCACACACCTTAAAATGACATTTTCACATCATTGACATCATTATCATCAAATATCAATGATTTCACATCGAAGCATCAAAACCCACTTCTTACTATTAATTGAATAATACCACATTATTTAATTAATTCACTTTTTTACCACTTTTGACCACTAAATAAATTTCATTTATTTAATAAAGTCCTAAACCCCGATATCTACTATTAATTGAATAATAAGTCATTATTTAATTAATTCACTTTTTCACCACTTTTGACCAATTAAATAAATTTCATTTATTTAATAGTCCTAAAACCCTAATTTCTGCTATTAATTGAATAAAATGACATTATTTAATTAATTCACTTTTTCATCAAATTCGACAAATTAAATAAATTTCATTTATTTGATAAAGTCATAATCTAACTTTATTCCTCCTGATTAATTAAATAAAGCCGATTATTTAATTATGTCATTATTCCACTTTATTCCCCGTAGTCAATTTAATTATTAAATCATAATAATTTAATTAACTCACTTTCCCTCCAAATTTGAATAATTTGAATAAAATATTTAAAAAAATATCAAAAATAAAATCAAACAAATGCAACTTTGTTTGCAAAAGTCAAACTTTATTTGCACATTCAACTCCAAAAAGAATTAATTAATTAAATGAATTAATTAATTACCCTCACCCACTTTCCTGATTGAGCAAATTACAAATCATTGATTGCTCAATCTATTTCCTGACCGATCAATCTATTTCTTGACTAATCAATTTATTCTTCAATCACACTGATCATGCAATCAATTTGCATAGATTATGCCCATCCAAATCCTCAACATCTTTCAACTGTCGATCAAGATATTGTTCTACATGATCCTGATCGTTCATTTCAAATCACAAATTCTATATAACAAACCTCTTTCCTCTCAAAAAAGAATTGGAGAATCAACATCATTCACACAACAAAGTGATGTAGAGATCATAATCGACATTGACAAAGCTTCAACCAACATCTTCGATCAACACATGCACGTTCTTTAAGCTCTCACACGCAATCAATGGAGGCTTCTCATTGATACAAGAAATCACATCTTTGCGAATACACTTTGATATGGGATGGTAAACTTTCCTTTGTTTTTTAATTCATTTTGATATCGTAGGATTTCATTGCTTATTTTCAATAGCTTAGAAAACTTCATTTCATGAGTGAAAGAATGAATCTTGATTGTTGTTTTTTATTTAGATTAGTTTCTATTCAATGTGATTATCTTGTTTACACTTACAGATTTCCCCCCTCACACACCAAGATGTTGATTTTGGTAAAATCATATTATAACTTTTTATGTTTAGACTTGAATAACTACAAGATTGATCAATTGGAAACTACTAAATCATTAGAAAATGTCGGTGAATGGTTTTAGCTAAAGAGAATGAATAGTTCACCCAACATAGCTTTGGTTTGGGTAGAAAATTAAGTGATACATGACTATCATAATTTATTCTTAGTTTTCACACATGCTCATTTGTGTCATTTCTTAGACGAAACAAATCATATC